>JAMRYI010000701.1:0-84878 GCA_029231635.1 Ditylenchus weischeri | reverse complement strand
GACCCATACAAAATTGTATGGAATAAGGACCCATACAAAATTGTGGGCGGAAATAAGGACCCATACAAAATTGTATGGAAATAAGGACCCATACAAAATTGTATGGAAATAAGGACCCATACAAAATTGTATGGAAATAAGGACCCATACAAAATTGTATGGAAATAAGGACCCATACAAAATTGTATGGAAATAAGGACCCATACAAAATTGTATGGAAATAAGGACCCATACAATTTTGTCTGGGTCTTTATTTCCAGACAATTTTGTATGGATTTTGCACCTTGGTTCATAGATACCTAAAGCTTTGGTATCTGCTTTTGCAAAAAAAGTTAGCGTTTTTACTCGGATATTTATACTACAAGACATTTTATTCAGTGAATGTTTAGCTGGTCCGCTTTTTGGGTGGTTTGACTTTTGTTAAAAAAAACAAAGATATTTATTCGCCTAGGATACTTATTAGATACTTATTCACCTCCCTTTTCACTCTGTTAAAGGCCGCCCTCTAAGAATGACCCAACGCTCAGAAGGGGTTGAAAATTAAAAGCCCACCCTCCAATAGGATAGGAGGTAGGAGTACACTATTTGGGGTAGCCCGAAATGCATTTTTTTTTTGATTTTTAAGTATTTTTTGGACCCTGAAAACGACAGAAACGGCGAAAAAAGTGTGGGAAGGACGATTTTCGAAAACAAATTTCGTTTGCCTGGGTCTCCTGTGGTTTTTGGCCATTTTTGCTTTGGCCCCCCTATGGTTTTGGAATTATTTTGTATTTCACTCCGTTTTGGTCACTGGGGCTGGGCAAAAAGAGCCTTATTATGCATTTTTGACCAAGAGACTTGCTCGGAATCATGTCTAAGGTACGTCAGTGCGCGCATCTCTAACCTATCAAACTTCTCTGGTATCAAGCAAGGCGAGCCCCCTGCGGCCTCTTCGGGGGCGCAAGTGGCTTGGTACCTTGAGGATGAGATGCGCACACCCACATACCTTAGACACAAATCACTCGAAAGTGACTCTGGGTGCATAAAAATGTATGCATACCAGAGTTTCTTTATGCTGTAGGCCCCAGTCAACAAAACTATGTTCAAATTCCATCTTTTTAGGTTCAACAGAGGTGAATAAGTCAAATAATGACCATACCCATAGGGAAGACCAAGGCAAAAAATGACCGAAAACCACAGGGGGGACCAAGGCAAACGAATTTTCTTGTCGAAAATCTTCCTTCTCACACTTTTTTAATAGAGGGGTGCTTTCAATATAGTGAATATGGTACTTCGGCTTGGATGTGGTATTTTAAATACTACTTGATACCGCGGTTGAGTGCTAGCATGACTGATTTGGAAATCTACATGCCCTTGAAAAGAAGTCTTTATAATACTACTATTGGTCTTAAGTAGTATTTAAAATAATACTTCATGTGTAAAGACTCCTGGAGGGGACGCCAGGTGCATAAGTACCCAAGCAAATACTAGATGGCATTTGATTTGTTCTAAAATAGTGCTAGCTAGTTTTTTATTTTGACTTTGTCCAGTTCTTGACCTCTTCGCCCTGAAATATTCCGATTAAGCAGGTCGTTCTGATTGGTTAGTGCAGTTCGGCCTGACATGAAGTTGGAGATAGCTCTGAAAGCCAATAACAAGGCAATGGAAGAAAAATAAAGCTTGTAGTGACGGCCTTCCCGTTAGTTTTCTGCTCCTCTTCATGAATCCTAATTGCAGCTGTGCCCATTGACTTCAGATTGATATCACCTTTACACGGAATGCAGAAATCGAGGTTTTTATCCTCGGCTTGCTTGATACCAGAGAAGTTTTTATCATACTGAGCTTTGTACTCGTGCCCCGCGTGAGAAGGCTTCTTTACTTAATTGTATTTAAAGGAACGACGAATGAAAAAAATACAAACAAAAACTTAAGCAAAATTTTAGCGGGTCTTTGAATTTTTTCATCATTTACTTGTCTTTAACACAAACAAATCAGATAAATCATTTTTACCTTTTCAAAATCAACTCTTTTCTAATCAATCAACCCATTTAGAAAACCTAGAGCAGATAAAAGGGCTGAAAAACAAACAAAAAAACAATGCTATTTTTGAAATTTCTGACAAACAACTTTTTAAAAGCCAGCGTTTTTCAATGTCATCCTTTTTACAAGAAAATTCTTTTTTCTTGTGTACAAATGTGAGGGAAATCTGATAGAACATTGTAAAAAAATAGCTTTTTCAAAAGCCTAAAATCGGCTACTTTGGCTGCTCACTACTTCGATATTATTCGATTTTATATATAGCTGTCTATTTTCCATGTGCTTGCAGCTTGCAATAACTCTATCTGACGGGCATCCAGAAAGTTTAATACAGACACTAAAACAAAAGCTAAGAATGTTGCCTAGGCTGGTGAATTTTTTGAAAAATACCATTTCTTCGATAGGTCAACCTTTCCAAGCTACTTAATTTCTGAAGTAATTTTTGATGCAGAAAAATTTCTATCAGGTACCTGGTGCATTTCTGAGTCTAAAAAATTGCTATCACTTTTCGGAAAGAAAATAAAGTAGCTTGAGGCAGCATAAACCACAATGTGTGGTTTCTGGCTGACTTTCTCTTACTTCAAATCGCAAATTCAAGACAGTTTTTTTTAATTAATAAAGCAATCCTGTATCCATCAATTTAAGCATGAATTCAAGCATGAATTCAACTGAATCACTGAAAAAATATGAAAAAAAGTCTACACCCAGAGGGATTTGAACCAGTAACCTCAAAATATGTTTGAACAAGGGACCACAGGCGTCTATCGGCGCCTCTATAGTAAAGTACAGTACAGTTATTTGTATAGTACAGTTATTTCGAAATTTCAATGAGGGGCTATGACTTCATTCATAAAAATAGGTATATCCCCTATTAGAACTCATTTTTTTCGCCTGTTCTTTTTTTAAAACGAAAGCTGACATTCTGGGGAACACGATGGTATTAGCGACAAAAGTGATTTCGCTATCTACGACCCGTTCTGGCCTTCGAAGTGAAAAAGCGTTAACCCACCCACCCACCCACACATGCCAAATACTATATAAGATTTAAACGATTTCCATGTAAGACCAGATACGGAAAGGGGATACATTGGAGATGCATACATATTTTTTAAAAAAACAGCTCGAAAAAAGTTTTCTGCTACGAGATGCAAATTAGGAATATATATTTCATTGAGTCTCTAAATTGAGAAAAAGGCACACAAGTCAGCGAGAAGACAACAAAAAAACTAATTGTTATTAAACTGAAGCAGAAACGTAATGAAACAGACATATTTTAAAATTGTTATTTGAAACATTTGTGATTCGCACTATATCGGGGTCGCAATATAACTGAGTTCGACTGTTTTTAAGACAGGCTATAAGGCCACTCCTTCACATCCAAATTCCCATAAGTCAAACCTCGATATAACGTACCCCTCGTTATAACGTACCCCTTGGGTCGGTCCCTTCAATAATAAACTCCGTCAAATTAACCGTCGATATAACGTACCATTTACCCGGCCCCCAGGGGGTACGTTATATCGAGGTTTGACTGTACTCATAAATACTGTTGACTGAGTAAATATTGCTTCAAAAAAGGTATAGTTTCGAAAACCCGCCTAAGAATCCTGACTCGAATATGAGTGCGGATGCTTGGATAAATTCTTTCTTTTTAACTCAATTTTCAAATAACATTCACTTTATCAATAGCTCATCTGCTAGCCCTGAATATTAGCTACAAAATGGTGCCAACAGAATAATTTTTGCAAACTTTGCGCCTTCAATGATCTAAATTATTCATGCTACTACCCGTACTTACGCGGCCGCCGGCGCTTCGCCGGCGGCGGAGGCGGCAGCGCTTTTTTATTCTTTCAGGAAACGCATAAGTATGCTCCTACCTTATCATTATATCCAAAAAAATATTTTAAAGCGGGTTTTTCGCTTTACCCGGTTCAAAGACATTTGAAGACTCAGCTGTTTGCAAGCAGAAAATTGACTGTTTATAGGGTTTTGATAGAAACATTTGCAGTCTGTTTTTTTTAATATATTTATTATTCTTTGTCTGTAAAAGACTCAAAATAAATTTGATTGCAGAAACAAAATGACACAAATCACGGCGTCCTTTCAAATTTGAATTTGCTCAAAATATTGGCTGGGATTTGTGTGGTTGGCTGATTTTCTTTTGTGGGTGTGTGTGTGTCACTAACTATTGAATCAATCGATTTGTTATCACCCAGCTCATATTTTGATTTATCAATTGTGTGATAGTGTCTGTGGTTGGGTTGTATGAAGGTGATCTTGTCCAAACTGGCTTCCTCGCCAAGTGCCAAGCCTTCGCTAGTCAAAAAGTTTTTGCCAGACTCTGAGCTCTGGAACCCAAGCGGACCGGAAGATTCTGAGGCCGATGGATCTGGCTCTTCTTGCATGTCCCAGGAAGTTGAGGTTTGTTTTTTTTAATTTGGCATGACAAATCTTTTATCGTTTTCATAACGTTGAGTAGTCTTTTGACTATTGTACTGGAGGATAGCTGGATATACCACATTTTTACTTGTTTTTCTAACTAATGGGTGCTTCAAAAGTTCGTCCCGACTTTTCAAGTTCATTTTTAGTAATAATTTTTTTATTGCAAAACTATTCCAAAGTCATAGTTTTTTGGCCCTGTTTCTCCTCTTTCAAACAGTATATGAAATTTATTTAAAGTATTTTAGAATAGTCATGATTTAGCTCCAAGCACCTGCTACAAGACCTACTTCACAAAATTATTGTTGAAAATTTAAGTGTTGAGATAAGACCTTTGAAAAAATGACTAAAATGCAAATTTTTCCAACTGTATTATTTTTGGTCATTTTTTGAAAAATTGATTATTTTCAATAAGCCATATTTCAACACTTAAATTTCCAAGAATAATTTTGTGAAGTAGGTCTTGTAGCTTTTGAAGTGTGCTACAAGATAGCACTCAAATGTTGTCAAAGCGATAAAGCCTGAATTAAGCTTTTGACCAGTTGAAGCGATGAAACTGCTGGACAAAATTTTAAAATGACTTCACAGGTGCTTGGAGCTAAATCATGACTATTCTAAAATATTTTAAATAAATTTCATATACTGTTTGAAAGAGGAGAAACAGGGCTAAAAAACTATGACTTTGGAATAGTTTTGCAATACAATAAAATATTACTAAAAATGAACTTGAAAAGTCGGCGCGAACTTTTGAAGCACCCGTTGAGCCTAAGTAAAAAAAATTCCGAATGCATATACGGGGTCCGGCATTATGAATAGACCAATGAAATTTTCCCACAACTTTATGAATTTGCTGTTTTCTTCTGAGATATTTTTTTTATTTGGTAGAGCAGTTCTGCGCCGATCGAATGACTCCAAACTTGCTAATGAAACTTAATGTGAAACATCGAAAAATCAACAACACAAAATATCAATAATTTCAGACATTTTTTAGAGAAAATTCACATTTTTAGTCTTGATATTCGAAACACTTGCATGGGGCAGAGCTTCGAAGAGCTGCGCGACTTTAGCTGACTTCACTGGCGTTTGCGCGTAATAAAAACACGCATGAAAACACAAATATGAAAATATCAAAGAAAAGCTTTTGTTTCTTTTTGTTCTTGAGATCGGGGGTAATCATGTTTTTAGGCAAATATACTTTTTCGGGGGCAAATTTTTATTTTTACTGATTTAATTTAATTTTCTCATCTATTTTTTCAAAAGTGATAAGACCATCATGCAGCCCTGCGACTCTAGTTTCCAACAAGCGATTGGTAGTTGCATCATCTTTGCAAAATGTAGCACAAAATGGTAAAAGTATGAAGCAAGTTAGAAAAATAATTTGGTTCATACTTTTACCTTTTTGTGCTACATTTTGCAAAGATAATGCAACATCTAATAACTTATTAGAAACTAAAATCGCAGGGCTAAACGATGATTTTATCTTTTTTTAAAAAAGATTAGAATTAGTGTTGGGGAATGGGGGGTCGCACGGGTTCCGGGTTCGGGTTTTCAGCCAAACACGGGTTCCGGGTAACCCGCAAATATATTTCCGGGTTACCCGCGGGTTTGCGGGTTTTCCTCAAAAACAAAAATTTTAGCAATTTTATTGAAAATATCGCACAAATCAAACAATTAACAACATTTCAATAAGTAAAGTTAACATCATGAAGAGATCTGTTCAAGAATATGAGTTGCTCTGCGTTGAAGGGATCCAGCTGGCTTCTTTTGTAGTGGAACACATCTCTGGCGTGACTGAAAAGTTGCTCACTTGGCTGGGACGTAGAGGGAGCTGATAGGTAACGAAGAGCTGCCTTGGACAACACTGGAAAGCGCACCACGTTCTTCTGCCAGTAGATGAGCGGATCCGACTCCAACGGGATAGGCTTCTCAGCGTTATAGGCCACGATTTCCTAAATGGAAATGTATCATTAATCGAACGACTAAAGACATTTCAATTACTTACAAACTCCATATTCTGCATCCATGTATTAGCCGGGCGCGGGTTTCCCTCTTCCTGGTTGATATTCACCTGACGCGCAAAAAGACTTCTCGGTTTCTTCGCAGCCGGCTCATCCACAACTGTTGCAACATCCGTGATTTGTTCAAGTTGCACTTCTTCCATCGGTTGATAATCATTTGCGAGCCATTGCTTGATCAAATGCCGGAATTCATTGCTGTCCACAACGCATCGGTCTTTGAATCGCGGGTCGAGAAAGAGTGCTAACCCGTAATTTCTGAAAAGCAGTAAAACAAAATGAACATTAGTAAGAAAAGGCTAACTTGTCACACTCCAACACATTAAATCTCGACTGGATCTTCGCCATCAAAAGAGACTTCTCATTCTGCAGCTCCGGCACGCTTACCTCATTCACTTCTTTCAAAAGCATCCGAGAGATGGCGATTTGAAGTCCAAGGTGAGAATCTTCTTTACACATATCCCTTGTAAAAGCATCCGCTGGCTCAAGAAGATCAATAAGTTGTTTGAGAATTCGCCATTCGGTTCCACTGAGAGCTTCGATTGCAGGCTCGTGACGACCGAAGAAGATTTCCACTGCTCTTCTTTGTTGAATGAGACGCTCCGCCATCGCCAAAGTGTAGTTCCACCGAGTCGCAATGTCCTTAAGCAAGAGAAAGTAAATCAGTTTATTATCAATAATTATTACCTGTATGATGTTGTTCGTTGGAAGTTGAAGATCCTTTGAATATCTCGCAGATGACCCCTTGCAAGAGATCCACGAGACCCGCCAAAATGACCCGCGATGCATCGGCACTTCTTAAGGCACTCTTCGATTGACGGACTTCCGGACATGATGGTGGCCTTGACAGCAAGATTGATCTTATGCGCAGCACAGTCGGCATGTTCGAACGATCCTAAACAGTTTAAATACACATTTGAAAACCAAACAACATTTGAAGTTACCTTCAAAAGCTTTCTTCATATTCGCCGCTCCATCTCGAAGAAAGACGTGACATTTGCTCCTCGGAATGTTCCACTCTTCCAAGATCTTCTCGATGGCCCTGTTGATATTTGCTCCGGTGTGGCTTCCTGGAAGTTCCCGAATCGCAAGAACGTACTTGACTCTTTTCCATTCAGCGTCAATTCCGTGAGAGGTTAGACTAAATGAAAAACTGTTAAACCAAAAGCAAAACGGTTAAACCAAAAGTAAATTACCTGATAAATGAGTGACCTGACTGCGACGTCCAGATATCCGTTGTGAATGAGAGCGATTGGCACATGTTCAGCTTTGACTTGAACAGACTGGTGACCGCTTCGTAGGCTCGCGGAAGAACGTACTCAGAATAATGCTGTCGCTTTTGAGTTGCTCACTTGAATTGGTGCTGCTGAACAGAGAGATGAAAGAGCGCGATTCGATTGAGTTGAAGGAGACGCAGTTTTCAGCAACGTAGTTTATCACTCTCTTGTCCAAAGAGCTCAATCCACCTGAATCAATACACATAAAGATCAATCAACGCAAAAGAAGTACTAAGTAAGTACTACTAACCTGATGGGCGAACGACGAATCTTTCCATTGCCAACACTTCTCCGGATTTGTCCTCTAGCATGTCGAACTTCTGCTTGTACTCCTCATGCTGCTTCAAATGCCGAATAAGAGTAGAGACGCTTCCATCAGAAATCTTCAGCTCGCACTTCTTCTGATTGTTTTCTCGGCAGGCCTTGCACACGACAACATCAGACTGCTTGCCCTGTTCCGTCGATTTCCTTTCGTAAAGATTGATCCGCCAAATGCTATGCATCTAAAAAGTGAAACGATAAACGAAACATAGATCAGAGACAGAACAAGCAGAACAAACACCAGCGACAGAAAAACAAAGTTCAAAGGCAAAAATTTTTTTTTCAAAAATGAGTGCTATTTTTTTTAATTGTGTTAATTTTTTAAACAATTCAACCATTTGTGATCGGGTTACCCGACGGGTTTTTAAGAAATCGACAACGGGTAACCCGCGGGTTTCAGATGTGAATAAACGGGTTTCGGGTTCGGGTTTTCCACAATTTCCGGGTTCGGGTTCCGGGTTTACCCGCGGGTTACCCGACCCGCCCCCAACACTAATTAGAATATCAAATAAAATCAGTGAAAATAAAATTTCCGTAAAAGTAAGTAAGACCAAAAGTAAAATTCGCCTCGAAAAATGATTACCCTGAGATCGGAAGATACATTTTCAAAAGTTTGTAATTTAAAAGTTTTGTGTAAAAAAGTTTCAGAGCTACTCGATCAAATAAAAAAGATCTCAAAAAAATGCAAATTAAAGAGGTCATGGACAAAATTCATTGGTCCATTTATAATGCCGGATGTGTATTTAAAGATCCTTGATCGAATATCGCGTGCTCTAACCTTCCGAGCCTTCTACGAGACCGAGGGGAACGCAGGGGGCTTAAACTTCGACCATTCGACTGTTTAACCATTTAACCGTATGTCCATAAGAAACTCGATAAACCGACACCCTTGAGATTTTTTAGTCTAAAAGTCTCGCTTATCCGACACCCTCAATTAACCAACACCTGAGGCCTGTACCGAGGGGTGTCGGTTAATCGAGACTCGACTTAAAATGAGACTTGACAAAAAGAGCTTCTAAATGCATTTTGGGCTTATATTCAAGTAGCGCCCATGCTTTCTATGCGTAAACTACATGTTATACATGTGAACTTGTGAAAGCACGTTTCACGTCAAAAAATACACTAAAAAGTGGTTAAAATCATTTTTGTAAAAAGTTGGTTGGGAGTTTTTAGTATTTTTATAAAATTCAATTTTTTTAGGAACTGATAGAATCTTGCCTTGACCATTTCGCCAACGACGATGCCATAGTACTGGCTGAGGCCTATCACAATCAAGGTTGTTATTAGATCAAAGAGATACTTTATATATGAAAAATTTAATTTTAGTCAAATCCGAACGTTCCCTGTTCATCCTAGGTCAAAGTTTGGCGCGCAGTGGCAAGCTTGAAGCTGCGTACCACTTGCTCAAAAACAATGCTTTCCACTTGGCTCAGTGTAGATACTTGTTTGCTAAATGTGCCTACACTTTGAATCGGTCAAATTTGTACCATAATTTGGATTTTAGACTCATAGTTCACAAATATTTTTAGGCTACAAGAAAGCGAGTCCAAACTGCGAGATGACAAATCTACAGACAAATTTGTGTTGCATCCAGTCTTCAACAACACTCCTAGTCAACCTTTTGCCCACTCTTTGCTGGCTAAAATTCTGCGGTTAGTTGAATCTAGAGACTTCAGTAAATTTTGTTGCTACAGTAGTGGAATGGCACTTCTTTAAAGGTGTGCTCGCCGCCGATGGGAATATTTTGATAGGCGGGTACCAGGTCGATTCAAAAAAAGAATTAATTTGAAATCCAAATTCGTGAGTGCTTATAATATAATAATAATATATAATTATGAAAAATAATTTTGCCTTCCAATAGCATCAATGGCTCAGTGGTGAAAAGGCGGTGGACAATGAAAGTCGGTTCAATTCCGATTGGAAGCAATTTTTTTCCTTGACTTTTACAAAAATGCGACATTTTCAAAAATGCGAAATTCTCGTTTCTCGAATTTCACTAGCACCCGCCTTTCAAAATATTCCCGTCGGCGACCAGCATGCCCCTTTGAGTTCGTTCCTGCCTAGGGTCCGGCGGCAGAAGTATCTTATAAAGGATGCTCCCAAAAGCATACTTGACAACTTTTTCGAGCTTTTTTAGGTGGCACACATACATTTTTTTCAGAATTTTTTCATTAAATTTTGCCTTGGTCGTCTAACAAGAGACTGACCCAAGTTGTCTTTTCGACCTGATATAAAGACCTGTTTGAAAATGTTCGCCATGGTCGCTGTAGTGTGTGAAAGAGTTGTCGGCGAACAGTGAAAAAATGATGAGAACAGGCAGCCAGAAAGCGTTTACCCTTTTTCTCTTCTCATCATTCTGCTCGCTGCCCGCCGACAATATTAAAATTTGGGTTGTCTATTCTGTGTTTTTATGTTTATGCCTATGTTTTTTCGCTCTTTTAAGGTTTGAGGAATATGTTTAAGTCCGTACTAACATACGCTGGTCTACTCTTGCCCAATCCCACGCCTGAATGCAAAAAATTAGAGAAAAATCACCCTAAAGTATCCTAAAAAGGCCAGCTACCTTTGAAGACTTAAAATCAATTTTTTTTTTTTAATTTTAACTATAGAAATGTTTCTTTGATCGTTTTGAGCAGAAAAAAGAAGTTGAGGGTGTTTGTGCGGGTCACTTTTTCAAAAATTTTGCCCCAATAGCATAAGTGCCCGTATTTGAGAAAGAACTTCAGGTGGTGCCATTATATTAAGCTTCTACTGTAGATTTTGAATATTTCAGGGAAACCAATCGAGCCGAAGTGGCCCAAACCCAGCTAGTTGCATCCATAGAAAGCAGCTGCATGTTATGGAGCTCAGTGAAAAGCTTGTGCGAAAACAACGTGATAGAACAGTTCAACATCAAAGATTTGTTTCCAAAGAGTAGTAGTAGCTGCACCAAATTGAGCACGGCCAAACAGAAGAGACTGATGGACCGAAAAGCTGAAAGATTGCTCAAGTTTGTGCTTTACAATATTTATTTCAGTTAGAAAAGGTCTGACATTTGTCGATAGATCATTTTTAAAATTTCTTGGAAGAAAATTTCTTGAAATAAACAACAGAAGTCAATTGTTGCAGATCCAAAAAGCAAGAACTACCAAGCGAAAACTCCAAAAAGACGCCTTCTTGCACTCCAGTCACCCATGCTCTAGTTTCCACCACTCCAGCTACCACTACAAACACTTCACTGACCAATGCTGCAACCAGAAAACGTGCTCCCGTGAGTTTTGAAATTGTTAGTTTTACTCATGTTAGCTAACAAAAAGGTCTATAAACACCTGTTTTTACAAATTCGGGCGCTACTGAAACATACCCCCCCCCTTTCGGGGACGCAGGGGGCTTGGCTAGAGATGCGCGCACTCACTTACCTTAGACATAATTCCGAGCAAGACTCTTGATCATAAAATGCACATATAAAGTCTTTTTTTTGCCACGGCCCACGTTGAAAAACATGGTAAGACAGCCTAAAAATAGTTATTACCTTCAAAAAATTTTTTGACCAAAAGGGTCCCCCTACTATTCCCTTCCCCTCCCAATATAGCCCAACATCCCTTTAAAATTACTTTTTCGGTCCTTTTATGGCGAAATTACTACTCAAAATTGTTTTTTGACAACTCCTGAAAAACTTGATTTTTTGGTTGGGGGGGGGATGCGGATGGATTGGGGTAGTTGGTATATTCCATTAGCGTCCAAATTTGCTTAAATTTTAGCCGTCTGCCCCCAAGAAAAAGTCCTTGACCACACATTCTAGTACAACTATAGCTGCCACAGGCACTCAGGTTGCAGGCTCTAGGTACAGAAGAGCAGCTGCAGCAGTTACTACTACTCAACAGCTAGACGTGGGCGAGACCAGGCGCTCACTTAGGCTATATTCTGCTCAAGACGATGAAAATGTAAGTCCGAGATTTTGTTAAGCTACAAGTCTAAACCAGAGAAAAAAGGAACCCTAAAATAATTTCACAAGCTATAATTTGACTAACATGGCAGCCGATGCGACGAATACAGAAATTATGCGTCCCTGGGTTCAAACACAAAAATTAAAATTAATCTGAAAAAGTCAGCTTGGGGGACCAAGGCATCCGAAAATTTTAATTTTTGTAATTTAATCCAGCCATTATTTTCGTATTCAGCGCAATATAAAACATAAAAAATGTTTAAATTAATTAAAACTTTAAAGGGTTGACATTTTACTTTTTGGGTTTTTCGTGCACCTAGACTTCTAGCAACTTATATGTCTTTAGACAGTTGACATTCAGGGCTATCTTTTTGCAATATTCGGGCCGCGGATTTGCAACTTTTTTTTAAGACTGCCGCAAAAGTCCGTGAGAATAGTTGTTTCTGGTCATTTTTTACCAACTTTATGGCCTGTCTTTGAAAAAGTTGCGAATCAAAGCTTGCAAAAAGATAGCCCTAAACGTTAACTTTCAAATTACTTATGAGTTGCTTGAAGTTGAACGAAAAAAGGTGCACAAAAAACTTAAAAGGCAAAACCCAGTCTGGTTAAAGAATTGGGCCCTAGTTAAGAATGGGTACCGATTTCTCGCCTTGGTCCCCCTGTGGTTTCAAAAAAAATTTGAAATTTTTCATAAACACAATTTTTTGCATTTACAGAAATTTGATAGGAAAAAAGTTTGTAGTGCAATAAATGTTATGAAATAAAACACATTTTTTCACTTCATACGCTCACGTCTCCTCCACGCTCAACATTGAGGACCTATATATCAGCCCAGAGTCAATTTTTTCAATTGACTGTTCATTGCGTTTTCTTAACTCCCACGAGCTCTACCGATTCCGCTTTTTCCATTTCAAATTATCATCCGAAAATCTCGAGATTGACCTCAAATCTTTCCAATTTTCGGGCATCCGAAAAATAACTCCCTTGGGGGAGCTATTGGAGGAAATACGGTATTGGCCAAATTTTCACATTTACATTTTTTTACCCAAATAAAACCTTGCAGTCATTTGTAATGACAGCATGATTATATTGAAGTCAATATAAAAGTCATAAAAGGAAGAATTGGAGTTAAAAAATTTGGCCGAAATTCAAAAAATTTTAAAAGGTAAGGGGGCCAAGGCAATTTCCGAATTTTTCTTCTCGAATCCCAAATCTGATGATGGCAAACATAGTAAACATGAAAAAGCATTATTAGACATGAATATCAGATTTGCAGTGTTGTTGGTAAAAAATTGAGTTATAGGGGGCTACAAACTTTGTGAACAACCCAATACATCGCGAAAAACTTTAAAAATAATAGAACTAAGAAAAAAACTGAAAAAAACACAAAACGCAAAAATATTTTTTTAGAAAAAACAGCAACAGGGGGGACCAAGGCAAAAATGGATAGCCACTGTTAAGTAGGGCCAAGAATTAGACAATCGGGCCAAGATGTATCTTATATCGAGCGTGATTTGACGGGGTTATTCAACTTGGGACCGGACCCAGGTTTATCTAATATCAAGTTGTATCTTATATCGAGCGCACACTGCATTAGTGAAAAACGACTCTTACCTGTCATAGCCGAAATTGTTATAGCCAAAAATCCTTCTAGCCAACACGGTTACATCTTCACTTTTTTGTGGTAGTAACGAAAGAAATCTAGAGTTTTAACTGTATATTTAAAGGGGCATATTCCTGCCGATGGGAATATTTTGATAGGCGGGTACCAGGTCAATTTAATAATAATAATAATTTTCAAACGCAAATTTGTTGAGTACCCTCCAGTGATAAGTAATCAAAACACTATCGCTGATTAATATCATCGGTGGCTCAGTGGTAAAGCAGCAGAGGGCTGTGAAAGTCGGTCGTCGGTTTAATTCCGATTGGAACCAATGTTTTTCCTTGAATTTTACTGAAATCCGACATTTTAATTCTCGTTTGGATTTCACTGGTAACCGCATTTCAAAATATTCTCATCGGCGACGAGCATGCCCCTTGAAAAGACCATGAAACTTGATAAGCACAGCAATTTGTGAAATTCGATTTCGCGCGGGACCAACCTAATTTGGTCAATAATGTTTTTGAACTATTTTTTTGTGTTCATTCTAGATTTGATTTTCTTTTATTAGTCAGCATAGAACACTATCCTGCAATATGTAGAGCAGCGGGAGTCGCCTAACTCATCCGATCTGGCGTTGTCAAGCAACGTTGGGCACGACTAGTTTTTCAAAGTTTGAATAAATTTTAAATGTAAACTAAAAATAATTTGTAAGCATTTTTGACCAAATTGAGTTTGTCCCGCGCGAAATCAAATTTCACTAATTGCTGTGCTTATCAAGTTGCATGGTCCTTCAAGTAACACTGAAAGCCAGAACAATTTTTTTAAAGCAAGTGAACATGCCACAAAACATTGAAGATGTAACCATTTTGGCTATAAACATTGGCTAAAGTGCCTTAGTCCTCTCAAAACTTATTTTTAACAACATATTCGTGTTTATCATGTCGTAATTAGGCTAGAAAACACGTTTTTCAGAGGGACGACATTTATTTTTCAAAATTTTTTGTTCTTCTTCTTGTTGACTGTTATTTTATTGAGCATCCAATCCACATGGCCGGCCTACCGCATGCAAAAGCAGGGCTATGACAGGGTGTTGTACCCTTGGGATACAACCTGTCATATTTGGGATAAAAGCCATCATTTTAGACCTATTTTAGGTCAAAAAAAATTTTCCAAAAAATGTCGTCCCCCTCCCAGAGAAATGTTTTCTAGCATAATTGAAACCTCATAAGTTGAAATAGGGGGTCAAAAACCTCTTTTGGGAGGACGACATATAAGGCCCTCCGGCCTAAACATTTTTGGCCATAACAACTTTGGCTATAACAGGAGAGAGCCAAAATAACACATAAACATTCGAGAAAAAAAATATTAACAAAAACAGCGCACAACGTTATTTTGAATCAATTTTGAACCACATTTTTATTTTATAAAACCCAAAATGCATTTTTTATAAATATAAAAGCTTTAAGTTTTCCAAACACACCAATCCAGCATCCAGAGGAGGTACTTTTGCCACTAAGTCAAGAATAAGAAGCACTGTGATCCCCACAAACCCGTGCAAGATTCTTTTCGACGACAGTGCTGACAATCTGAAGCAAGATCTGGTGGTCAAACAAGTTAGACGAGCTGCTGGTCACCCCCTGTCCTCAGTCAACACTACCAATACCACCACAACTACCATAACTGCCGTTAGTCCACAACAGAGAGGTGTGGAAAATGATCCGGATGTCAAAAAAGAAGAGGGAGTGGAGGAGCCTATGGATCTGGAGAATGCAGAAAATGAACCATTCCAAAGAGATTCAGCCAAAGCTGGTCAGGCTCAGGGTGAAGACGAGAAAAAAGATGTTATTTACTGTGGGTTTGCTTGATTGTTACTATAGTAATGTGGGAAGGAGTTAAGCCGCTACCCAGAGCAAGGTCTGAAAAATCAAAACCAGAACATGACCTAGAGCTATGGGGTTTACTCGCAGAACTATCAGTGCACATAGAGAAAGATTTTATTGAGACTAGCATACTAACTGAAGAAGGTGAACTATGTGACACTGGAGACTGAACCGCTAGAGCTGAAAACTGGACCACGGCTGGCACCGGAGACTGAGCTGGAGACTGACTGGAGAGACCCCCTCGGACTGAGCTCGACTGGACGGCCACTTGAACCACCCCTCACCGGCACAGGGAAAATGACGTGACTTGAGGCGGAGATCGAAACCATGAGGGGATCAGGACGGTAATTTGACGAAGCGCATTCTACCACTAAAGCATCGGAGCGACTGGAATCCTGGAAAAGTAAATCGCCATTCCCAGGCTTAGACAATGGAGAGATTATTGACTTATTTCGCAGAAACCCGTAATCTAACAAAGTAGTCTTATGCTTCACCTGAAAACCGTACTCAAATAATAAACGCTGGCCCTTAGACGCTGGAACAATACTCGGAGAGGCTGGATATATGACTGACCACTGATCTGAAATATGACCACAAGCATCGGTACTCATAAAGTTAAGTTTTCAAATTTCGGTTACATCTCAAATACCTAGCATCTTTTGGGAATTCTGTTGCGTAGTTCGGATGGCTCGAAATAATAATCACACAAATTATTTTAAGACATTTTCATTTACTATTGTCACCTTACAAAATAATAAAATTTGCAAATGCAAACGAAGAATAAAAAAGCATAGCAAAACAAACATTTTTGATAAATTCAATAAGGTGATATCCTATTTTGGGTCTTGAAATAAGCAAAAGATTGTTGTTATTGACATGAATCAGTCTTTTGCCCTAAATCCACCCATGAAAATCTAAAAAATGAAAATTTAAAAAATTTTAATTAACCAGAATCAAACCTGAGTGTTCAATTAAACAAACAAAAAAATTAAAAGTATTTATGAAAAAAATAAGAATTTCAAAAAATTCGACCCTACCGAAGTATACCCCCCCCCCAAAAAAGTTTCATTAAATTGATTTTTGGGCATTTTGAAATTTCGACCGTTTGGCTGTTTTACCATGCTTTGGTCACTGTTGGTCACTGGAGCTGGGCAAAAAGAGCCTCTAAATGCATTTTGATCAAGAGTCTTGCTCGGAATTATGTCTAAGGTAAGTGAGTGCGCGCATCTCTAACCAACCAAGCCCCCTGCGCCCACTTCGGGGGCTTGGTTGCTTGAGGTTGAGATGCGCACACCCACATACCTTAGACGCAAATCACTCAGAAGTGACTTTAGATGCATAAAAAATGTATGCATACCAGAGTTTCTTTATGCGGTAGTTAATTATGCCCCAGTAGTTCTTTATGCCCCAGTTAACAAAACTATGTTCAAATTCCATCTTTTTGGGGTCAAGGTACCATCAACATCTGATTTACTAAGTTATAATAAACAGAAATCAACTAAAAATACCAAAATTCAAGATTAAAAAAAAATCGACTTTTTATAGAAAAAAGTAGGTGAAAACACTTTTTTATCGTGTTCAACGTGTAGGAAATGCTTAAAAATGGTTAAAATAATGTTTTGAAAAAGTTCAAAAAAAGTTTCATTTAGGGGTGGTATGCTCCGGTAGCGCCAAAAATTCAAAGAAATTACTTTGGTCCTTTTACACATAAAAGATTACTAATGTCTCTCCATTTAAATCCACTCATTATTAGGCAGCACCCTTGACTGGATGGCGCATATATCCGAAGTGCAGGACCATCTATCCCACTTCAGGTGTTCAGAAGCCCTTAACCTATTAGAGTCTAACATGTCCATGCAATTTGCCCAATTACCCCTCTCCCTAGAGCTCAGAGCCCGCATTTTTTTTGAAAATGGAGAGTATCGGAGAGCTTGTGAAGTGTTCGAAGAGTGCAGACGAATGTATCCACACAGAGTGGAGGGCATGGAAATATTCAGCACAGCTCTATGGCAATTACAAGACCAACATAGGCTGTCTGCTTTGTCCGCTGAGTTGACTACAAATTCTAGGTTAGTTATTTTCAGTCTGCAAAAAATTGTATTAGAAGTTCTCTAATTAGCCAACGGACAACAATTACCGCCCCCCTTGATTCAAAAACGTGTTCTTGACATTGAAAACCGCTCTTTAGCAAAACGCGTTTTCTGATTTAGCAGAGGTCTGGCTAATTACAAAGCTTAAAGTGCAAACACAATGAGGAGGCTGTTTGCGGATGCTAAATCAGATTTGTCACACGGAAATGGCCATAACTTTTTTTAATTTTTCAAAAATTATTCTGTTAGCGCCATTTTGTAGTTAAGATTCAGGGCTAGCAGATCAGCTATTGACAAAGTGAATGTTATTTAAAAAATTGAGTTAGAAAAGAAAGAATCCGCCCAAGCATCCGCACTCAAATTCGAGTTAGGATTCTTAGGCGGATTTTTGAAACTATACCTTTTTTTGAAGCAATATTTACTCAGTCAACTGGTTACTAAAGCTATCGAAAATTGCCTTACCCTTTTTAAATTTTTCCAAAATTCCACCACTACCGTATTTCCTCTAATAAGCGCCCCTCCCCAAAATCGGGAATTTTTTAAATTCATTCTCGCCTTTTATACCAGGTTTTTGTTTTTGAACGCGACATATGTTATGTAGCAAAATGTAGCGCAGATCCCCAGCTACTTTTTGGTACATAACATACATTGCGTTCAAAACCAAAAACTTGGTATAAAAGGCGAGAATGAATTTCCCGATTTTGGGGAGGGCGCTTATTAGAGGAAATACGGTTTATGCCTTTTGATGTTTTTCGGTTTATTTAATACCACAAAATAAATTTTTTGAATTGTTGTTGTTAAGCTCAAGCAGACAAGTCATTGTTGTAGTTTATAATGTCAACACCTTTAAAAATAGACTCACAAGGGAACCGATCGAACTGTACGATTCAATTCGAAAGGACAATGTTATCTTGCAGAGCATAGTCGATTTACTATATAGAATTTTAATATTTTTTGCTAACAGACAGAAAAAATCGAGTATGGAGACTCCAGAAAAATGTCAAATTAAACCAAAATTGCCTTGGTCCCCCTATGTTTAAGGTGAGAATATAAACAAATATCTTTTTAAGAATTCACAGGGGGCACCAAGGCAGTTTGTGGCTCAATGTGTCTCAAGTCTCCACATTCGATTTTTTCTGTCTGTTAGCAAAAGATGTTAAAATTCTATATATTAAATCGACTATGCTCTACAATATGGCATTGTCAAGAATTTTCTAATTGAATCGTACAGTTCGATCGGTTCCCTTGTAAGTCTGTCATACAGTCAAACCTCGTTTATCGGGCATCCCCAAAAGTTCATTCAGCTCAATTTTCGAAGTCTTTTGCTAAATGTGATTCGCCAGTCTAGTCCGAAATATTGCAAGGATTCTGATTTTGCCATTCGTTTTTCCAAAATCTTTAAATTTCGCCATAAAGACCCGCAGACCTCGGTTATTCGGCACCTGATTTTCAAAAAGGGGTGCCGGATAACCGAGGTTCGCAGGTCGTTATGACGAAATTAAAAATTTTGGAAAAACGACCGGCAAAAACAGAATCCTTGCGATATTTCGGACTAGACTGGCGAATCACATTTAGCAAAAGACTTCGAAAATTGAGCTAAAGAAAGTGTCGGACCCAAGGCGGGAACGAACTTTTGGGGGTGCCGGATAAACGAGGTTTGACTGTATGTGAAATTTTTAGAGAAGAGCCAGAAACTTGGTGTGTAGCTGGCAATTGCTTCAGTTTGGAAAAGCAGCATGAAACTGCTGTAGAGTGCTTGGAAAGGGCTATAAGGTTGAACTCTAGATTTGGATATGCCTACTCTTTGCTGGGTAATTATTATTATGAGAATAAAATAGATTAAACTGAACACATATTTCCAATTTTAGGACACGAACTAATCACCCTAAATGACTTGAACCGAGCTTCTCAAGCGTTTATGCAAGGCATAGTCTGTTCGCCCAACGATTACAGAGCTTGGTATGGTCTAGGTGGGAATATTTGGTTAAATGTCGGCTAGTTTTATAGATTATTTGCAGGTCTTGTCTACTACAAAGAGGAACAGCTCAGTTTGGCTAGGATTCATTTGAACAAAGCTGTTCAAATCAACTCCAGCAACGTAATTGTGCTTTGCCAGTTGGCTGTGGTGGAACAAGCTCAGGGCAGGTGCAAAGAGGTATGAAATGTTTCAAAAAAAGGTTTTATAAAAAACTATGGTTGTCAAAGGCTGATTGATGGCCAATGTCTTGCTCGATTTTACTCACTTTTTTATACAATATCTAGTTTATCATTAGCTCATTTTGTAGCTCTGTTTTAAAGCTACAAAAATAACAATAAATTTTAAAGTTTAAACGAAAACAACAAGGTTGTGGTAGGCATGAAAAAAATTTGTGCTCATTATTGACACACCTTAAATTCATAGTCGTAACATTCACGGCTTTCCAAAACGTCCGAAAAGGTAATAATAATCCGAATATTCGCACGAATTGTGAGACTTGACTGTATTGGGATAGTTGACTGTATTGTTGACTGAGACTTGACTGTATTGTGATAGTTGACTGTATTGTTGACTGAGACTTGACTGTATTGTGATAGTTGACTGTATTGTTGACTGAGACTTGACTGTATTGTGATAGTTGACTGTATTGTTGACTGAGACTTGACTGTATTGTGATAGTTGACTGTATTGTTGACTGAGACTTGACTGTATTGTGATAGTTGACTGTATTGTTGACTGAGACTTGACTGTATTGGGATAGTTGACTGTATTGTTGACTGAGACTTGACTGTATTGTGATAGTTGACTGTATTGTTGACTGAGACTTGACTGTATTGGGATAGTTGACTGTATTGTTGACTGAGACTTGACTGTATTGTGATAGTTGACTGTATTGTTGACTGAGACTTGACTGTATTGTGATAGTTGACTGTATTGTTGACTGAGACTTGACTGTATTGTGATAGTTGACTGTATTGTTGACTGAGACTTGACTGTATTGTGATAGTTGACTGTATTGTTGACTGAGACTTGACTGTATTGTGATAGTTGACTGTATTGTTGACTGAGACTTGACTGTATTGTGATAGTTGACTGTATTGTTGACTGAGACTTGACTGTATTGTGATAGTTGACTGTATTGTTGACTGAGACTTGACTGTATTGTGATAGTTGACTGTATTGTTGACTGAGACTTGACTGTATTGTGATAGTTGACTGTATTGTTGACTGAGACTTGACTGTATTGTGATAGTTGACTGTATTGTTGACTGAGACTTGACTGTATTGGGATAGTTGACTGTATTGTTGACTGAGACTTGACTGTATTGTGATAGTTGACTGTATTGTTGACTGAGACTTGACTGTATTGGGATAGTTGACTGTATTGTTGACTGAGACTTGACTGTATTGTGATAGTTGACTGTATTGTTGACTGAGACTTGACTGTATTGTGATAGTTGACTGTATTGTTGACTGAGACTTGACTGTATTGTGATAGTTGACTGTATTGTTGACTGAGACTTGACTGTATTGTGATAGTTGACTGTATTGTTGACTGAGACTTGACTGTATTGTGATAGTTGACTGTATTGTTGACTGAGACTTGACTGTATTGGGATAGTTGACTGTATTGTTGACTGAGACTTGACTGTATTGGGATAGTTGACTGTATTGTTGACTGAGACTTGACTGTATTGTGATAGTTGACTGTATTGTTGACTGAGACTTGACTGTATTGTGATAGTTGACTGTATTGTTGACTGAGACTTGACTGTATTGTGATAGTTGACTGTATTGTTGACTGAGACTTGACTGTATTGTGATAGTTGACTGTATTGTTGACTGAGACTTGACTTTATTGGAGCGCAGTTTGCAAAAGCAGTAAGACAATATTTTCGAATATTCGCGAACACTCCGAATATTCGCGCGAATATCCCAACTCTAGTCCGATACAAGGTTTTGGTGGGAATTCAAAAATTTTTTTATTTTGCTGTTTTTGTTCGAGAAATCGGTGTTTGTTCATGAAAAAGTCTTGAGGTTTTATACCATCACGTTTTCTAAAAATGCCTTTGCCAGATGAAAGAGCATAAAATTCTGCATCTGCATGTGCATTTTCAGTGCAAAAAATAGCACTTTTTATACTTTTTATATAACTTTTTTGCGAAAATAATGAAAACATTATATTTGGGAAAATCGTAATTTTTGTTTCGCAAAGAAGGCTGTTTTTCAACCATATCTTTTTCAAAAACGAATCTGTTAAAAGATAGAGCATTAAATTCTGCATATGTATGTCTATTTTCAGCCCGAGAAATAAAACTTTAGATGCTTTCATAGCACTTCGATGAAAAAAACCACGAAAATATAGATTTTCTTAGGAAAAATCTGAAATTTCCCGTTGGCCTGTACTCAAATTTTTGAAGGAAAAGTTGAAAGTCTGACATTTGTAAAATGCTGTGACGAAAAGCTCTACCACTGCGCCATGGGAACACGTCTAAAAATCTGAATCAGACCTTTTTGGACGTTTTGAAAAGCTGTGAAATTTAAGGACTATTTTTTTTTAATTTTGATAAAAAAAAATTGGCAATTTGGAATCATGGTAATCAAATATTACTTTTGATTATAATCAAAAATAATCAAAATGTTTGTGAAAAAAAGATTTAAAGAGCCACAAATATTAGCTGGTGTAAAAAGTTCCGGGACAAACTTTGAGCTAATTGTTTGGAACAATATTTATTTCCGAATTAACATCCAAATACACTATGACGTAGCATTTTTCTTTCTCTATCAGATAGGGGGTGTCACAACTCCATTGCGGCATTAAAAGCATCTCTGGTTCGGGAATGGGACGCGATTCCTCAGCAATACATCGAGAATGCTATCGACGACTTTCCAAAACGAATGCGTAAGTGTATTGCCGCTATTGGAAGTCATTTCTTTGAGTATAGTAAAAGCAAACCCCCTATCTGATAGAGGAAGAAAAATGGTACGTTATAGTGTATTTGGATGTTAATTTGGAAATAAATATTGTTCCAAACAATTAGCTCAAAGTTTGTCCCGGAACTTTTTTTACACCAGTTAAAATGTAATTCTAAATGCAAATACGATAAGAAAAGGTAGAAATAAGAAGTTGATATTGCAAGTGAGTGGGAGGTGCGCATTTGTTTGGTTAGTATACCTAAAATGGCGCAATACTTCTATAAACTGATCTGGCCCTATCCCAGTTTTTTTTCGCCTTGGTCGCTCTTGTTGTTTTTATTTTTATTTTTTAAGCCTAGGCAAGGGTGGGCCAGAGTGGAGGACGGATTCAAAAATGTCCTAGACATTTTTGATATCCTAACATACGCTGGCCTACTCTTGCCTAAGCCTAAAAAATCACGAAAACACAACAAGGGAGACCAAGGCAAAAAACCATGATTTGGGGATAGGGTCACTGAGCTTAACAAATTCGGGTTGAAGAAGACATTTTGGTTTCAGCATGCAAATTTGATTTAACATACAAAACCACACTGCTCTAGCTATTTGTAAAAGCATTGTCTATTTATTTAGGCAATGGAGTATCTAGAAAGAGCCTTGGGATTCTCGCCTAACAACGTAGCTTGTCGCTATCACAAAGCTAGATTGCTCTTCGACACAGGCCACTACAAAGAATCCCTTGATGAACTAATGGAACTGAAGGCTCTGTCTCCAGACGAGGCGCATGTGTTCTACCTTCTAGGCAGAGTGCATCGCAAACTAGGCAATCAGCACATGGCTCTGCTCAGCTACTCCTGGGCAACCGAAATGGATCCAAGAGGTGAGCAGGGCACATCTGTGCTCTCAGATCAAGGCCCATATGACGACGATCCAATTGACTTCAGTGAGACAAGGAACTCCAATACTTCTTTTTGAAAATTTGCTTGATTTATTTTTAAATTGTAAATTTTAGTTAAAAAAGCATTTTTTACAAAGAATAGATGTTTTGCTTGTTTTGTTTTACAAAATTTGTGGTATCGTTCAAATGTCAGCTAAGTGGATTGGAGTTTTTTAGGCGGCTTTTGTATGTTTTTGTTAGTAAAGAGATTTTGTGACTTTTGTAGAATTTGTACGAAAGGTTTTTTCTGGAATTTAAAAGTAAAAACAGGGTAATACAAGTTTGGTCTAGTGAAACATGCCTTGCCCACTCTGGTATCCTTGTATGGTTTTTTGCCTGTGTTTTGGCTGAAGTACACCATTTGGCCAGAACCAAAAGTGCGTTTTTTCAAGGTCTTTGTATTTTTTAGGCCCTGAAAGCTATAGAAAAGGCGAAAAAAAGTGTGGGAGGGACATTTTTGGAAAAAAAAATGACCAAAAACCACAGGGGACCAAGGCAGTCAAAAAAAATTTTTTTTTCGAAAAATGTCCTTCCCACACTTTTTTTTCGCATTTTCTATCGTTTTCAGAGCTTAAAAATACTTAGACCTTGAAAAAAAGCACTTTTGGCTCTGGCCAAATAGCGTACTACTCGTTTACAAAATTGAAAAAAACGGCTCAGACAAAAATGTATGGCCTTCTAAAAGTGGCCAAAATTTTTAATCACCCTGTTGTGTAAGTCGAAATTCAAAAAAACTTTTCGGAAATTGCTCTAACGGGGGCTGGCATACTCGGCGAATAAGGTTTTGTGTAAGTTTAAAAATCGGAAAAGTTCAAACAATATACATGAAAGACCAAGGTGAAAGACTGTCTCGTATCGAAACAGGGCTAATTATTCTACAGACGTGTCTTTCCAATTTGTTTGCAGTAAGCACAAAGACAATTTGTCTAACAAGGGAACTGATCGAACTGTACGATTCGATTCAGAAATTATAACAACGCCATCTTGTAGCGCATAGTACTTTATAGAATTTTAACATCTTTTGCTAACAGACAGAAAAAATCGAATCTGGAGATTCGAGAACCATGGAGCCGCAAACTGCCTTGGTCCCCCCTGTGGATTCTTAAAAACATATTATTTTATAATCTACCTTTAATATGGTGACACCACTAAAACTTCGATCCCTAGCAGGGTCCGACACTATTTTGAGCCGGTATGTTGAAAAAAAGTGTCTGACACAGCTGGGGATGGAACTTTTGGGGTGTAATTACATGAAGAATTAACTGTAGAAAGTATGTTTTCAAAAATCTACAGGGGGGACCAAGGCAATTTTGATCTAATTTGACATTTTTCTCGAGTCTACATATTCGATTTTTTCTGTCTGTTAGCAAAAAATATTAAAATTCTATATAGTAAATCGACTATGCTCTGCAAGATAACATTGTCCTTTCGAATTGAATCGTACAGTTCGATCGGTTCCCTTGTGAGTCTATTTTTAAAGGTGTTGACATTATAAACTACAACAATGACTTATCTGCTTGAGCTTAACAACAACAATTCAAAAAATTTATTTTGTGGTATTAAATTGAACAAAAAACATCAAGAAACATATAGTGGTGGAATTTCGTGTCGTGTAAAAAAGCATGATTTATCAAAAAGGAAAAAAACTAGGCTCTGAATGAATTAACACATAAGAAAATGTTGAAGTCCCTCAAGATGTTTTTTTGTTTCAGAAGGTTTTCTAATCAAGTAGTTGAAGAAAGACGAAGTTTTTGACTAATTGATGGGAGTTACCTGTCGAAGAGTTAAAAATGTAAGAATTTTGATCTAGAAATGTTGGAATTGACCACTTAAGCAGGGTTGAGAATGAAAATTTACAAAAAGTACATTTTCCGTAATAAGTACATTTTTACTTTTGAACCTACTTTTGAAAAAAAATCATTTTATTTAGTGCTTATTGCCATTTTGAAGCGAAAAAAAAAGATTTTGATCTGAAACTTGAAAAATAAAAAAGATTTGGGGTCCCGAAAAAAGCACAAATCTTTTTTAAAAAGTACAATTCCCATCCCTGCACTTAAGCCAATAACCTTACTGTAATCAAACCTCAGGAACTGATCTTAGGGGCCATTAAATCGAGGGTATTTTCCGGACTTCTAGTCAAATCGAACCAACAGAGAGCAACTTTAAATCGAGGAGGCAGTTAAATCGGATGGGTGTGGAAGGGGGAAAGGATGTTGGTGGCGAGAGGTGACAGTTGTTTGATGGTTCTTTAAATCGGAGGTTGACTGTATCTGCAGAAAACCTCACACAAACAGCAGTGTTTCCAAAATGATAAGATTTTTTCACTGAAAAAATAGTTATCTTATTTTTCTCACTGAAAAAATAAGTGAACTATTTTTTGTTGAAAAAGCTTTTTGTGGTCTTTTGCAAAATCTGGAAATCTGACCAATATGAGTCCGACCTAACTTATAATTTTACGTCTGGCTGATTCTGGTGGGAATCATATTGGTCATAAAAAACCATAAAAGGCATTCTCATTTTCAGCTTTTTCACTGAAAAATAGTTATCTCATTTTTCTCACTAAAAAAATAAGTGAACTATTTTTTGAGTGAAAAAGCTGAAAATGAGAATGCCTTTCTGTGGTCTTTTTGTGGCAAAATTCTGAAATCTGACCAATATGAGATTGACCTAACTTATAATTTTACGTCTGGCTGATTCTGGTGGGAATCATATTGGTCATAAAAACCATAAAAGGCATTCTCATTTTTCACTGAAAAATAGTTAACTTATTTTTTCAGTGAAAAAAATGAGATAACTATTTTTTCAGTGAAAAACCTTATCATTTTGGAAACACTGAAAAACAGTCAGCTTTAGAGAGATTATTTTCAAAATATGATTCGCCAATATTTTTTGTTAAACACTTGGTACTCAACATTCGAATACCCTTGGGGACTGATCCTACTGTGACGAATTATCCAAATGACGAATCGGTGGGCTGTTTTATTATCAAAGATTAACTGTAATGCCTATTTATTTGGAAAAAAATACAGTGCTTTCTGTAGTAATAGGGTTGCCACAATGGATTTAGCAGGTCAAAAAGTCTGTTTCAGGCTCTTTTAACTGGTGTAAAAAAAGTTCGGGCGGATTTTTGAGTCCTTATTTATAAAAGAAATTCAAATCACAAAAATATGTTTAACCACTCATTTTGTAGCCCTATCTTTTTTCTTTCTATTGGTATATCAGACTCCTATTTATGTTGTATTTTTAGCTCACAACAACATTTTAAGTAAAGGGACCCCATTTCGAAATATAACCAAACTGGTGTGTGACTAATCCAGCTACTGACTGTTTTCTTTTTCTAAATGCTTTATTGATTTTTGTTTATTTTTATTTTATAGCTAGTAAACTAGTCTATTTGTGCTTAATTTGTGCTAATGGGTGATCTTCGTCCAGCTATTATTCGCCTCCACCAAGAAAAGAAAAAGGTAATGGAAATTTCACGGCTGTTTAACATCCACCACCAGACTGTCAGCAAGGCAATTCAGCGATTTGAGGAAACAGGGTCCAACGAGGATAGGTCAAGGAGTGGGCGGCCATCTTTCAAGTTTAGACACTTTGCTCACTCAAAACTGGAGGGTATTCCCCTCTGACTACGAGTTCGGTTCCCTGGAGTATCAGTTTTTTCTTGTTTTTTTGTTTCGAAAAGTTGGCTAAGGTATCAAAACACATTTTTATTGGTGAAAAGTTATGCAGAGCCGTAAACTACAACAAAACAAGGATAAATAAGGAGTAACACCGTTTTGATTCAAAAAACAACCAAACGAAAACAGAAGAAAAATTACTGTTGTTGTATTTAAGTTTGGGCGCCACCGACTTGCTCCTGGTACACTTCAATTACATCATCTTCCTCCATTTCGAGTGACTTAGGAGTGTCTTCGTCATTGATGCGCCGACCGTCGAACAGGAAACGAAGAGCATTGACAGAAACACCAGTGCGTTCAGCATACGACTTCTTTAGCTTGCCCATACTGGTCCCAAACTTGACACGGAAGTGCACCTCGTTGGAGTCCTGAAAAATGTTTTTTTTACTCGAAGTTAGTTAAAAAATTTAGCTTTTTTAGTTTAATTTAGCTTTCACTTTGTATTTACATGAACTGTTTTTTTTAGGTCCCAATCTCAAAATTTAAAACAAAGCAGCGTGATCCAGAAGTCACATTAACTTTTAACGTTAAAAATAAAGCATTTGATGTATAATCTCGAAAATCATAAAAATTTTTTAGTATATCGAAGTCCTAAATAAAGCACAGTGCAAATCGGAACCTTAATGTATCTCGATACGAAAATTTTGAAAAACTGATTCTGCAGAGCATGGTCGATTAAACAAATAACATTTAAATATTATTGGTCCATAGACAGAAAAAGTCACATCTGGAGACTCGAGAAACATGTCGCAATAGGCCAGTCGGTACTTATACGGTTCCCCCCTCCATATCGGAATTTTTTTCTAAAACAGGTTTTAACCATTTATAAGCAATTCTTACACGCTAAAACCGATAAAAACGTTGTTTTCGACCACTTTCCATCAAAAATTTTGACTTTTTTAGATTTTCTACCTGCCTGCCTTCGGCAGGCAACCTACTCAATAGGAAGCCCTTTGGGGGTACATGGTCCGCCGAGGGCTGACCCTTTATATATCAAGAAATATATCAAGGAAATTTAACCAATAAAAAACCACTGAAAATATAAATGTAAAAATGCTTATAAAAAATTCAGCGGCAGTTAAACTATTCGCATATTATTCCAAGCCCTAACAAAAGAACAAAATTTCACAATAGTAGCAGCAATGTAGTATTTTCCCCAGCCTTGCAATGTTAATTTTAATCATTTTTATACCCCTTCTCCATTGCAAGCAGGCAACTCTTTTTTCAAGACATATAGATATATTTCTTGATATATAAAGGGTCAGCCCTAGGCCCGGACCATGTACCCCCAAAGGGGCTTCCTATTGAAGTAGGTTGCCTGCCGAAGGCAGGCAGGTAGAAAATCTAAAAAAGTCAAAATTTTTGATGGAAAGTGGTCGAAAACAACGTTTTTATCGGTTTTAGCGTGTAAGAATTGCTTATAAATGGTTAAAACCTGTTTTTGAAAAAATTCCGATATGGGGGGAACCGTATAAGTACCGGCCAGTCGGTCTCCATGGGCATTTTGTAAACATATTTTTTTACAGTCAAACTTCGATGTGTGACACCTCTGACAGCCAGCTAATTGACTGGCTAAATATAAGTTAAAAGAGTATTAGACCCAGTTGTAGATTTGAGTTATTACAGTCAACCCTCGATTTAACGTCACCCTCGGTTTAACGTCGGTTTCAAAATAGGTTTCATTGAACTACGAGAATCTTGATGTTTCTCGATGTTTCTCGTGTCTCCAAATTTGATTTTTCTTATCTACAGGCCGATAATATTGAAATTCTGAACAGTTTTTATATGAATTTAAATTAAATTTATCAGACTTTTAGTCAAACCGAGCTACAATGGGAGCCTTTTAATCGGGGGTGCCGTTGAATCAGGAATTAGTAGAATTCGAATTAGTAGCATTGTTATAAAAAATAAATTAAAAAATTAAACAGGATAAAAATTATTTCATCTTAATTACCGTATTATCTCTAATAAGCGCCCCGGGGCGCTTATTTTTCAACCCTCCGAAAATCGGAAAAATTTTGGGTCAATCTCGAGATTTTTGGGTGTACAACCTAAATCTAAAAAGTAGAATCGGTAGAGCTCGTGGGAGTTAAGAAAATGCAAAAAACAGATTTGTAAAATATTTGCTCTGCCCCGAGATACAGACCCTCAAAGTAGAGGGGGGGGGGCGCTTATTAGAGAGGGGGCGCTTATTAGAGATAATACGGTATCACCTTAAGCCAGGGCGCGCAGATATTTTTTTCAAAAATAATGACATTTTCTCAAAGTAAGGACGTTTTAGAATATTTTAGCAAAAGTATTTTATCTATTTTATCCAGTGCTTAGTGCTCTTTTGCAGTTAAAAATAAGATTTGACTTAAAATTTCAAAAAAAATATAAGATTTGGAATCACAAAATAATAACAAATCTTATAAACAAGAACATCTGGGAGCCCTGCCTTAAGCCGATAAAAGTAAAAAAGACTGACCTGTCCTACAACCTTCAACTTGATATACTCTGTGCTGGCGCCTCCTGCAGCATTGGCTCCAGATCCATCAGCACCCGAGTTTGCTTGGTCTCCGTTGTCAGCCATTTCTTCTCAGGTATGTCAAATCGAGTAGATGCAATGAATAAATCCAAGGAATAGACTTTAAAGCTAAAATGAACTTGATTTAATACCAAGAAAATCAGACAAAAAACTAAAATAAGCAGACCAATGCCAAAAAGCAAAAATAAAAAAGATAGCAAAAGCAAGCAAACTCAGTAACTAATCTTATATGCACAAAGAGATAAAAATAGGTACCAAAAGACATTTTTAAACACACATCAAATAGAGGAAAATGCAAAAAAGACTCCGCCCAAAAAATAGATTTTCGAAAGGACATTTCAAAAATCAATTCTTGGCGCCAATTTCAAATCGAAATTTTGTGGCTTTGAAGGCTTTCGTCGTTGAAAGATTAAAAGATAAGAGCAAATTTTTTGGATAGGTTGGCAACGAGAATATTCAGCAACGCAAAATATGGAACATTAAATTTTATGATGCTAGAAGAAAAAAGTGAATTATTTTTTTGGGATAACACTAAAATATTTGGTAATCGATTTTCGGCGCCAAATTTAAAAGAGATTTTGTTCTAGATTAACATGTTTCGAAGCAACATTTGTTTGCAGAAAAAAATATTGATTTCGTAGATGTGAACTGTTGAAATAGATCGTGAAATAAGAAATGCAAAATATTTGATAAAATTTTTATAGATTCTGTGAATAAAATACTGAATTTTATTGACTAAAATTAGCTATAATTTTTTGGATAAATCTGAAATCTCTTCGCTTCTAGCTGAAAAGTCTCCGTTTTGCTGAAATGTCTCTGCTTTTTAAAATTTCGTCTGAAATAGCTGAAACGTCTCTGCTTTTTCTTTTTGGAAAGACACTTCTTGTCTTGAAATTTCATTCCGAACACAAATCCGTTGAGATCTGGTCGAAATAATCATTATCGGTTGAGATACAGGGTGGCGCAACGTAAACTGGTGAATGAATTTTTGCCATAACTTTTTTATTTTCAAAGATTTTGACGAGATCTTTTTTTTTAAAGAAAGCTGAATAGATGAGAAAGCGAATGATACCAAACATGCTTAGTTTTGTTGCTGAGATCGTTTTTAAAAATGTGTTTTATTAAAATGTTAATTTTTCCTTCTATTAGGCCATGGTTTACACAGCTCAAGAGAAAGCCAAGTGCGTCGAGTGGTTCATAGAAGAAGGGAAAAGCGTCGCAGCGTTCAGCGTTCGATACCGAAGGGAGCTAGGAATTCATGCAAAGGTGCCAAAGCGAGACACAATTCTGGATTGGTACACAAAGTTCAAGGGGCAAGGCAGCGTCGAAAGGAAAAAGAGGCCAAACATCAAGGTTGGTTTTTGATTTGCGTGATCTGCTTGCACGGTTTGTTTTCTTTGTTTCAGACAGTGAGAACGGAAGAGAAAACAGCAGAGGTCATCGATTTTTTCAAAGCCATGCCACATTCAAGCGTTCGTTGGGCAACAAATGTCGAGATCAAAAACCAACCTTGATGTTTGGCCTCTTTTTCCTTTCGACGCTGCCTTGCCCCTTGAACTTTGTGTACCAATCCAGAATTGTGTCTCGCTTTGGCACCTTTGCATGAATTCCTAGCTCCCTTCGGTATCGAACGCTGAACGCTGCGACGCTTTTCCCTTCTTCTATGAACCACTCGACGCACTTGGCTTTCTCTTGAGCTGTGTAAACCATGGCCTAATAGAAGGAAAAATTAACATTTTAATAAAACACATTTTTAAAAACGATCTCAGCAACAAAACTAAGCATGTTTGGTATCATTCGCTTTCTCATCTATTCAGCTTTCTTTTAAAAAAAAGATCTCGTCAAAATCTTTGAAAATAAAAAAGTTATGGCAAAAATTCATTCACCAGTTTACGTTGCGCCACCCTGTATTTCTATTTTAATTATATCAGACAGAAATGTTCTCCACTTACCTACTTTAATGTATATTTCAGCTCACAAAAATTATTTCGATCAGATCTCAACGTATTCGGATTTAAGAAAAAATTTCAGTACAAGGGGTGACTTTCCAAAAAGCAAAAGCGGAGACATTTCAGCTTTTTATGACAAAAATCTAAAAAGCGGAGACGTTTCAGCGAAAACGGAGACTTTTCAGCTGATATTTAATTCTTGCCCCAATTTTTCAAACCCCCTCAGGGTTGGTTTTTGGCTTAATTAAATAAGTTTTGGGCCAGAGTGCATTATAAGCAGTCCACCCAAAATGACCCGTAATGATATTTTTGGATGTTGTAAAGCTTTTAACGTTTAGTAAACACGTTTTTAGGTGAGCGAAGAAAATTTTGGAAAAAAAAATTGACTAAAATTTGACTTTTTGGCTTGCGGGACCATGGTAAACCAGTTAAAAAGGGTATCCAGATACCCTGAACAAAGAATCGTAGTATATAATGGTATTCTACTCCGTTTTTTGACTAGAGCTGTGCAAAAAGAGCTTCTTTGTGCATTTTCGATCATAAGTCTTGCTCGGAGTCATGTGTAAAGTAAGTGAGTGCGCGCATCTCTAACTCTCAAGCCAAAAAAAACTTTTTCTAAACAAATGCGAAAAATATCATTTAAAAATATCATTTGTTTAAATATTTATTGTCTCGAGAGGAATTCGAAAATTGACGGTGAAAATAGTCACTGAATTCCAAAAGCAGTTTCACATGCAAATCGACTACGCTGAAAACGAATCTGGTATCAGAATTAAGGTTTTTGTTAGTGGTTGCTCAGTTTTTCGGAGTTTCAATTACGCTCAAACACTCATTTCCTAACTTCAAGTGGTCATTGGACTCTGGTTCCACATTCGTCACTATAAATGGTCAAAAGTTTAATTTAGGATTCAGCGCTCCAACAACATTTCAATGTTATCTTGTAGCGCACTTCAAGAGCTACAAAACGTGTTTCACAGAACTGTTTTTGAAATTTGAGTGTTGAGATATGGCTTTTGGAAAAAAAATCGATTTCTTCAAAAAAATGGCCAAAATCCACGTTTTTTTCATTTTTTTCGGATTTTGGTCACTTTTTGAAGAAATCGATTTTTTCAAATAGCCATATCTCAGCACTCAGATTTTCAAAAACAATTCTTTGTAGCTCTTTAAGTTTGCTACAATATAGCACTAAAATGTTGATAGAGCGATGAATCCTAAATCAAACTTTTGGCCAGCTATAGTGATGAATGTACCCCCTAAACTGCCCATTTTCGCAAAAATCGACCTCCAACTTTAAAGGCCATTTTACTTATTTTTAAGTTATCAGGCTTCTGTAAAGACCAAAAATTTTAGCGGAGCTCGAACTATCGAACAAGCAAAAGAGCACCAGAATATCTAAAAAATAGTAATTTATGTGCTTGTTTTAAAATCGGAAAAATTGGTGGGACACCCTGTATTCTGCCTGAATTAACTGTTTTTTGGGTTTTGTTATTCAAACTGTTGGCTGAAAGCTCAATTCTCGCTCAATCGAGCTCAAGATTGCTCAATGCTTTTCCTTTCAACTTATTTAATTTTCCAACAAAAATTAAGTTCTATGAAAAATATCGTAGGACCCTAGCCAGGAACGAACTCAAGGTGTGTGCACTATATAAATATTTTTAAAACATTTTTTACTTCAGAAGGCATAATAATACAGACTTAACAAAGATTACTTCGAATTTAGGTAAAAATAAATTGTGGACATGGATAGTTTTTGCAGATCAACAAATAAATATGGTCACAATGTATGTATAGGCTCTCTGAAAGGTAAACGCATAAACCAAATGTTGGCCAAATAACTAACCAAAGTAGCAGTAGTTTTAAATAAAAGTTAGGTTTTTCTGTTTCAACTCGAGCTTTCAGTATTGCTACCGCCAGAAAAGTTGGTGTCATGAGAGAATTGGGCTGGAGGAGATCGCAATGGTTGAGCTCTCTGAAATAATTATTTAAGAAAAATAATTTGCTGCTAAATTCTTTATATCAAACTAGAGCTCTATCCCTCAATGGCGGGTTTTTTTAATACTCTGGCCTACCCTTACCTACGCCTGAAGCCTACAAAATCGCAAAAAACAATAGGGGGAGCTAGGCGAAAGCTAAGGCTCTCGGACCAAATCAATTAGTTTTTGCTCTGCTTAACAAGCTTATCAACTGCTCACATGGTTAGCAATATTGATGGCAGCGACTCCTAGCAACAAGTTGTTGTTATCCAAGTGATTGTTGTGCATTGGCTGATGCATCTGCAGGTTGTTTTGGTCTGATTGCAAATGGTTTTGTTGGTGAACGTAGTGGACTTGGTGACTGCTGCCTGCAGCCCCATCCATTGCAAGTGGATTGTTGAAATTATCGGTGGGTGCTGGACTGATGTTTAGATGCAGAGGTGCGGGCTGAAATTTCTGAAATTAGTTTTGAATTTTTTTATAGTTAACTTGGTTTACCTATTTTCCAAAATTGCAAAAAAAATTTAAGTCAAACTCCTTATTTTGTACTAACCTGAGGCAATGGATCACTGGCCGCTGTTGCCAGACTAGGATTCGACTTGCTTTTGACAATTGGACAAGCAAAGTCGACGTGTCTGGAGCGAGCTTCCTCTTTCTCCCAGCTGCAGTGTAGAAATGGTCGTTGGACGTAGTTGTAGATTACTTCAGCTTTGTTAAAACGACGTTTAATCTTTTCTTTTGTGGTAGGGTAACCTTCCATGCCCAGACGGATCTTCTTCAGTTCTCGCTCTTTAAGCACCTGTAATTAAAAAATTAAAAAATAAATGTTCTTGTCTATTTACCTGTTTGGCGACATCCCTGTTTTCAGCATATTTGAAAAACTTGTAGAGACTAGTGCTATAGACCACCCTGCTGATGTCTTCGCCCATTTGTGGGGGATATTCTTCGTCCCAGTCCACTATATCTTCGTCTAGCAACACAATTAGATGGCATTCTCGTTCTCCGCTCTTAAAATAATTTTAATAAAAAGTTTCAGTTTGGTTATGAAATCTACTTTGGCACTGTCAACAAGCTGAGGCAGAATTATGTCGTCGAGGAAGTCGTTAAACTGACCTCTAGCACCTTCGTTGCTGATCTAAAGCTTATTGTTGACAAAAAATCTTTTAAATCTTCAATTATTTTTTAAGCTTCAACTTTTTAAGCTAAAATGTAAACTTTGGAACTTAGGAAAAAATTTTGAATTGACGGGGGACAACTGTGGGCGTAGACGGGCATGGTCCTTTACGGTTTAAGCTTTAACAATCTAAAGACGGCTGATTTTGAGACCCCCCGTAAAAACTTTTAAAATCGTGTTTCAGAGAATTTTTTCGCAGAGTTTGTACATTTCAGTTTTGTTCACAGACTGCGCAAAAATTTGCGATATCGTATCTGCAGTGGCGTACGCAGGAATTTCGGATGGGGGGTTGTTGGGTGAGTGTTGCACCAAAGTTTTCGAGGCCATTTCATCCAGTGCTTGTTCATTTTGAGGTGCGGTGGTTTTCACCGATAAAGAAACTTTGGTGAGGGAGGAAGTGAAACTTTTCTGAAACACGATTTTAAAAGTTTTTACGGGAGTCTCAAAATCAGCAGCCTTTAGAGTGTTAAGGAAATGGCTTGAGTATAGAATCCCCCTCTCTCCACGCAGAAGGGCCAGATGGAAGAGATAACATCTTATTCGTGTTTCTCGACCTCGATTTCATGAGAAAGCCGCGTATTTTTTAACTCTGAGCAAAAAAAAATTTCAAGCCACCTGCGCCCCCTCTCAACCCCCTGCAGGGACCATGTTGAAAAACATGGTAACACAGTCGAAGAATACAATCATGTTTTTTTTATCATTATGCCATAAAAGTGGGCTCCTTTTAATCACTTACCCTCCCAATACAGCGCTTATTCCCTTTAAAAATTCAAAAGGCACCAATTTAAATTATGATGTTTTGACTAAAAAACTAGGGTTGCTTTTCTTTCCGGACAGAAAAGATTTGGAAAGTTAGCCGGAAAGTTTTCCGGACAACTTTCCGGTTGGCGGTTAGAAATCGGACAGAAATAACAAGGGATTGTACAGGTGGTAGTATACAGTTAACTGTACAGTCAACTGCACAGTCAACTGCACAGTCAACTGTATAGTTAACTTACAGTTATCTGTAGTTAACTGTTTTAAACTTACAGATTTTCGGTAAGTTATACAGGCTGTAGTAGGTTACCGTCTAAATACTTACTTACCGTCTAAATAAAAAAACTAAAACGCATAAAAACGAGGTGTAAGACGGGTTCGGCCCACAGAGAGTTCCTCTTCTCCTGTTTTTATTTCTTTCCACTTTTTGGAAAACTTTCCGCGTTCTTTTCTGTCCGGAAAGTTTTCCATTCAGCAACCCTGAAAAAAAACATAAAGAAACGAGCACGAGAAAATCTGGGCTAGAGGTGATTTGACAAAAACAAGATTTGGCAAAGACGATTTGCGGCAAGACGATATTTGTTGCTAAACAAAGTAGTTAAGCAGATTCTGAGCATGGCTTGGCAGCCGAAACGTTGGAAAAAATGCATTCGGGCATTTTCGAACTAGGCAATGTAGTATACTTATGCTTCCAATAGCTCAGTTAAGCTTGCCAAATCTCGTTTTTGCCAATTATCAGTTTGCCAAAAAGTACGTTTGCCAAATCTCCCCCAGCTAAAATCTGGGATGAAAAGATAGCTTACGTTAGATTTTAATTTTCAACGCCCATGTTCTAATGCTTATGCTATTCCACTTCATAGCCCGTTTTCAACACCCCCCCCTCAAAAGATCAATTTTAATTTTTTCTCAAAAGATCAGTCAATTTTGGTTTGGGGGCGGTTTGGTTGTTTGGAGTTGGGCTGTTTATATTACACCAGCGTTTTTTTTTTGAAGAAAAATTTATTTCGCGGCAATCATTTGTGAAAACTTTTTCAAAATCTTTTTTGAGTTAGACAGCCATAAAGTGGACAATGAGTGTGTTGTTCACTATAAAAACCCACCTCATGAAGCAGTCCTCTCAAGTCCTGACACTTGACAGTGCCGGCATTGAAAGGTATGAGCAAATAGTCACAAGCTTCTCTCAGCTCTGACACTGACAAACTGCTCGGCAGCCGCATTTGACCGTTGTGGTAGTAGTCCTGCAAATTAATTAAACTACAGACTTCTGACTCATACAGTCAACCCCCGATTTAACGGCCCCCTAAAAATTTCGTTTCCACCTGAGGTCCGACACTTTTTTACCACAATTTTTGAAGTCTTTCGCCGAGCCAGATTCACCAGTCTGGTGCAAAATATCGCAAGGATTCTGATTTTGCCGATTGTTTCTGTGAACGACAACAATTTTGCCGAAAAGATCCGCGGATACGCGATTTAACGGCCCCTAATTTCAAAAGTAGGGCCGTTTAATGGCGTACCCGCGGATCTTTTCGGCGAAACGAAGGTGAAACGTTCGTTTTCAGGTGAAACGAAATTTTTAGGGGGCCGTTAAGTCGGCTGACTGTAATCTATAAATCCCACCAAGATGGTTCTAAAGCAGTTGGCAGAAAGACCATCAGCCACCTCATACTCATTTCGTTCATTGGGTCTGACCAGGTCGAGCACTTCACTAGTGCTGGAACTGGCTGATTGACGCACTCGCATGGCAAACATGCGTCCCAACATAGTGTCTGGCTTAGCTAGTAGTACTGCTGGATTCACTGCAAAAATGTGGTTTAGGCTATTAGTTTGAAATACCATACGGGGGACCTGTGTAGAAACAAAGACTCTTTTGATAGAGAGAATTCGTCTATCGAGGAGAATACGGTATTTTCTGTAGATTAATTTTTTCAAAAGTGACTAAATGTACAGGTTGTGCTCTAGTGAACAATTTGTTTCCATTTTCGCCTTGGTCCACCCTGTTGTTTTTTATTGAAAAATGTCTTGCCGCCGCACAAATCCTAGCTGTGGCACCAGCGTTCTACGGCGAGACGCCCGGCGCTTTTTCTGCCGCTGGCGCTAATTTTTAGGAATTCCTGGCGCTGACACCGGCGCTAGCGTTGATTTTAAAAAATGGCCGGCGCTGGCGCTGCTTTTTGGGTAGTGGGCAAGTATGACCACGATCACCTTCAAAACAAAAAGGGGGACCAAAGCAAAAAATGGAAACGGATTTTCCACTAGCGCCGGTTGTAACAAGAAAATTCACGGTTTTAAAATGGATATACCATTTTTTGAGGTCTTTTCCTGCACGTTGAACACGATTAAAAATGTGTTTTCACCTACTTTTCTATATAAAATGTCAATTTTCAAAAAAAATCCAGGTATCCTAGATTTTAGCTATGTTTGGCCGCTTCGTGGCCAAAGACCCAACTTGCTCCTCATTGCAAGGGAGGGGGGAAGATATCCATAAAGGTGACTCTTGATCATAAAATGCATATAGAGGCTCTTTTTGCCTCGCTCCAGTGACCAAAACAGGGTAGAATACCTTAAAAATAGTCATTTACGCTAAAATTTTTTTTTCTGAAAATTGACATTTTATAAAAAAAAGTAGGTGAAAACACCTTTTTATCGGTTATGGTAATCTGCAAAATCCCCTAGCGAAAATCCATAGAATAAATGGCTAAATTGAATTCGTGCAAATAATTTGTTAGTGTTATTTGTTAATGATACAAGAAGTTCTCCAAGCGGAATCTCAATCTGAGTCACTTCATCGTTCGCCTGAATTTATGTTCCAAACAAAAAGGATACATACCTAGTCGCCAACTGCCACGTTGTTTCCTCTTCCTCCTTCAGGCGAACGATGAAGTGACTCAGATTGAGATTCCGCTTGGAGAACTTCTTGTATCATTAACAAATAACATTAACAAAGAATTTGGAAAATTTGCACGAATTCAATTTAGCCCGATTTTTATTCTGGGGATTTTTGCTGGGGATTTTTGCTGGGGATTTTTGCGGGGGGATTTTTACCCATAACCTTTTTATCGTGTTTAACGTGTAGGAAATGCTTGAAAATGGTTAAAATGGTGTTTTGAAGGAGTTCAAAAAAAATTTCATTTGGGGAGGGGGGGGGCGGTGTGTATACTCCGGTAGCGCCGAAAGTTAAAAAAAGGTTAAAAAAAGTGTCGCACCCAAGGCGGGAACAAACTTTTGGGGGTGTCACTATATCGAGAGTCGACTGCATTAGTAAAAAACAAGACTTTCGCTTGGTTACCCTTGTGGTTTTGGCCTTTCCCGTATCTTGACATCCACAGACCAGGGCTTCAACCACAGGGCCAAGAAAAAGTCGTGTTTTTGACATGATATATCAAAAAAAATATTGGCGACAAGAAAAATCTATTTGTAAAAAACAGAATTTTGAAAAACGACCTCAAAAAAGATACGTCCATTTTTAAACTTAGGAATTTTTTGCATGCACCCAATTCCTGGAAAGATTACAAAAATTTCTAAGAAAAAGAGATAGACGAAAGACGGTCGCAAAATTTAAAAAAAATGTAAAGAGAAAAGAAATCCACGAGCTCATAGAAAAAAAGATAAAAGAGATGTGTAATATTCGCACACTGAAAGCTGCAGGTTTTATTCTTGCTACCGTAATTTCGCTCTTTATTTTTAAAAGGGGGGGGGGTGAATGAAAGCTGCCAAGGAGGTAGTCTCGACACGAAAGGATTGTCCCAAGTTTTGTGTTTTTTAAATGTGGTTTTAGAGCCGTATTTTGTCGACAATCAGATGTTGTGGTGTAAAAATAGAAATGGAAAGGGAAAAATCCCATCGAAAAAAGGTTTATTAGTCTTATATTGCATTTCCTTTTTTAAGGAATTTTTTAAAGGAATTTAGAAATTCTGATATTGATGATGCTAATCCAACTTTTAATTATACAAAAGGTTCTCTGACATTGCAACACCGCATTGTGTTAGGACCATGCAACTTGATAAGCACAGCAATCTGCGAAATTTGAATTTGCGCGGGATCATCCTAATTTGGTCAATATGTATTCGAATTATTTTTTGTTTGCATTTAAAATTTGTTCAAAATTTTGAACCATCCACTAGCCAAGCCCAACGTTGCTTGATATTTCCAGATCTGACCAGTTAGGCTACTTCCATTGCTCTACAGTTATCTGTGAGAAACAGTGAGAAACTGTTTTATATTGAGCAATAAGTAAGATTCAAAATTTAAATGCACACAAAAAATAATTTAAAAAAAAATATTGGCCAAATTATGGTGGTCCCGCGCGAATTCATGTTTCACAAATTGCTGTGCTTATCAAGTTTCATGGTCCTTTAAAGGATTCAAACAGTGTACAATTTCCAAAAAAGATTGTTCCAAAAGGCATTATGGAATGTGCAGTCCGTAGTCCATAGACTGATATAAAAAATAAGGTGGATTACCCCTAGTGACCACTCAATCCAACCTCTGAAGCCTAATTTCACAAAATATACCTATGAATCTAGCATTCTCCACCGACAAAACTACATGTTCGCCTAAAATTCAAAGACAATCAAAACTATTAAACATTTTTTATCAAAAAAAAAACTTTCTACCATTATCAGCTCGGCTCATCTCGATGGTTTGCGAGGGTGCAGGAGGGTGTTTAATGGAGAGCAAGGACTCGTGAGCAGGTCCTCCAAGAGACATGGACCTTTGGTTGCGATGACATCCGCCATCCTTCTGCTGCTGAGCAGAAGTTGCTGAGTGTTTCATCCTTGAATATGTCGAAATAGTTGAACAGATAGTAGCGAAAATTATAAAAACTCGGTTCTGTTAATTTCTGAAAAAAACATTTCAATTATTGTTCAGCTAATTAAAATGGATTGAACAACCCTAGTCGATTATCGACCTAAAAATAGGCAGGCCATTAAAAAAAATTCCGTTGTTGCCTCTATTTGAAATGTCAAAACTTTAAATTTATTGAAAAACGACTGGTGAAAACTTTACGAATTTTTCACTAAACTAGCTGATCAGATTTGGCAACAGACTTGAAAAATTGGGTTAAAAATTATCGGACCCTAGATGGGAACGAACTTGAAAGGGCGACGCTTTATCAAAGGTTCGTACTCATTTCATCCCACTCATTTCATCCCAAATAAAAATCTCAATCCAGCTTGAAATAAGGTCTGAATTAAGTGGAAAAACATTTTTGAGCCCGTCCTACATACGCTGGCGTACAACCTTTGAAATGAGTACGAACCCTAGCCTGAGCCTAATAACCCGAGTTTGAGCTCAAAAAAGTTGGAAGGTTGAAATGAGTGTGTACCTTATTAAAGTACCATGCAACTTGATAAGCACAGCAAATTGCGAAATTTGAATGGCCCTGTTCCAGGGCTGTACCGGATATCCGATATCCGGTATCCGATATCCGAAAAAATCGCTGAATTTCGGATAAATCGTATGAGCTCAGGCTTTTTACGATATCATTTTAAAGAATTTTTTCGAATTAATTTTTCTAAAAACCATATTTTTCGGTCATTTTATGCACAATCACTTTTCCGACTTTTCAGATGTCTAACGACCAAAAATGGGATGCATTTTTCGAACTAGTTTTTGTTGGCATTTAAAACTTTCTCAAAATTTTGTACCATACACTAGTCGATCCCGACGTTGCTTGACAATGCCAGATCGGACGAGCTCAGCAAATTCCGTTGAACTACAGCTTTCTATTAACTGCTAAACTGCGTTTTATATTGTCTAAGCTCTAAGCACTAAAAACGGAAAATATCTATTTTGTAGGAAATAATTGCGAAACAAATTATTAATTCTAAATATTTCAAATACTGAAGACGGTTTTGCGTAAAATATTTGCAAAATCAAAATTCTGACACCGGATTCAGGTTCAGAATGACTCATTTACTTGACAATCTGCTTTTTTAAGTAGAAAGTCATTGTCAAATATAGAATTCTTTTCAAGACAACAAACATTCAAACATTGAATTTTTTCAAAAATTTTTCAAGTTTAAATGTTTGTTGTCTTGAAGGGAATTTGAAAATTGTTAGTGACCTCGGAATTCAAACAACAGTTTCTTTAGTAAATCAACCATGCTGGACTTGAATCCGGTGTCAGAATTTTGATTTTGCAAATATTTTGCTTTTTTTGCTTGGACATCTTAACAAAACAAAGGTAAAAGATATTTTCCAACTTTTCTTTGACCGGAAAATATCTTAATATTTTCCGACAAATTTTTATCACCCAACCTTACAAAATTAGGTTGGTTCGAATTTCGCAAATCGCTGTGCTTATCAAATTTCATGGTTCTTTAAGAGTCGACTGTACCTGTTTTTTTTCAATGATAGGGATCTGTTAATTAATTTCGCAACATCAAAGTCACAAAATTAGAAAATTTTTAATCGTATTGTGACTACACTCCATGTCCGTTATGTTTGTATGAGTAAACCTTAGATAACTATTGAAATTGACTAAATATATAGGGCTCGAAATTTTCGAGTCGAGCGCTAAACTCGAAACCTGACTCAAAACTTTTGAGTACTCGGCCCGAAAATTTGAAAAATTTTATAGGCGGCTCGCTTCCATTAAAGGAAATTTTAAGACAAAAATTATCCGAATTGAATTTTTAAAGGGATAGATCATTAAAGGGACATGCCCGTCGCCGATGGGAATATTTCGAAAGGCGGGTGCCAGGTCAATTCAAATGAGAATTAAAATGTAGCATTTTCGAAAAAAGAAAAGTATTGCTTCCAACGGGAATCGAATCCGACGACCGACCTTCTCAATACGCCACCACTTAACCACTTAGCCACCGATGATACTAGTGTGCAGTGTTTTTTTTATTACTTATGACAAAAAGGTAATTACCGAATTTGTACTTCAAAATAATTCTTTTTTGAATTTACCTGGTACCGGCCTTTCAAAATATTCCCATCGACGGCGTCATGCCCCTTTAAACATGTTTATTGAACAAAAAGCTAAAGCAAACTTGACTCAAAACGCGAAATTTTTTTCGAGTTTTCGAGTTGAACTCGACTCGACAACCCTATAAATATAGGGTTGTCGAGTCTAGTTTAAACCTAGAAAAAACATGAAAAAATTGACACACTTCAACAAATACTATGTTTTTTTAAAGTACATAAATATTATCACAGCACCTTTTGTACTTTTGAAACATGCCCAAAACAAAATTTTCATAAAAGTACAAAGTCCAGTTTCCAAATTTCACGATAATAGCAAAACATCCAACACAACCTTTTTAAACCAATAACTACCACCCGATTCAAAACCCCCAAACTTATCTATCAAAATTTTTGCAAGCCTATAGACTTGTGAATAAAACAAACCAAGCTCAAGGTCTTTTACAGCAAAACCGATAAAAGAAGCAAAAAAACTGGCTTCTCACCAAAATTATTTTTGAATTCCCGCCAATGTCTTTAAATCGATATTTGGGTTGGCGTTTTGTTTTTTTTGTCTCCCACCATCTGGATGTGGAAGGAGGATGGTGGTGACTGGGGAACACATGATGGAGGTTGTTGATTGGGGGTTTGAGCGACTACTTGCTACAACTACTACTACGTTCAAAAGTTTTTGCTGTTGATTGAATTAAGGGCAGGCGATGATGATGATCTGCTTGACAGCGGCAACACACTTCCGACCTTTTTATTTTTTGTTTAAAGTGTTTTTTGATTTGGGGCATGCACTTGGCTTGTAGTTATTAATTAAGGTTGGGTTAGTTTTGTTGATAAAATTTTTGCAAGCATTTATAAATGTGCTTTATTTTAAATGTTACGGTTGAGTCTTAATATAAAACGCCTCGAAATAAACTTATTTTAACTTTCGACTTTGAGGGTTGTGGTTATTTTTGAAATGATTCCTATTGACCACCCACTCATTCTGAGTCACATTTTGCACCGCCAAATCAACTGTGGAATTTCTCGAGTAATATACGAGAAATTCCACAGTTAACTTGGCGGGGCGAAATCTGACTCAGAATGAGTGGGTGGTCAATAGGAGTCATTTTCCAAAAAAAATAGTCAACGGGACAAAAACACGGTTTTACCCCCCAAAGTCGAAATTTAAAAAAAGTTTATTTTGAGGCAATTTATTTAGTAACACTCTCTTAAAGTACCATACTTGTTGATGACAATGGGAATTTTGCAAACACTTTTTTTGAGAACGACACCCAAACTGATTGCCGGCCATCCCAGTTGCCGGCACCCGATCGCTGGCAATATATGTATATCCACCAAAGCAGTGTTTCCATAATGAAAAAAAATTTTCACTGAAAAAATAGTTATCTCATTTTTCTCACTGAAGAAATAAGTGAACTATTTTTCGTTGAAAAAGCTGAAAATGAGAATGCCCTTTTGTGGTCTTTTCAACAAAATCCTGAAATCTGACCAATATGAGCCCGGCCTAACTAACGTCTGGCTCATACTGGTTGGAATCCTACTGGTCATAAAAAACCATAAAAGGCATTCTCATTTTCAAAATTTTTTTGGTGCAGTGTTTCTAAAATGATAAGAGTTTTTTTCACTGCACCAAAAAAAAATTTAATTTAATTTAGCTGAAAAAATAGTTATTGAAAGCGTTTTTCGGAGTTTTTTCGGCTTTCTTTGACCTAGAACTCAAAATTTTTGTCACTGTCCGCCAAAATAATTTTGGCTACACTAAATTAATCAACTATGCTCTACAAGATGGTTTCAATGAATATGCAAATTCGATGGTACAGTTCGGGCGGTTCTTTGTGAGTGAAACTTTCAAAATTCTAATTACGAAGAGCATCTCGAAGACCAATATTTATCTCCAAGTATGAATTTGAACACAGTTTTGTTAGCCGGAGCCTACCAAATAAAAAAACTCTGGTATGCATGCATTTTTCATGCATCCAAGGTCACTCTCGAGTGATTTGTGTCTAAGGTATGTGTCAGTCCATTAAGGTTAAGTGAAAAAAAATCAATGAGCTTTAATATATCTATTTGCAGTAGACCACTCGAAAAATCTTACTTTAAAGTATATCTCAGCTTTTTTTGCCTCAATTTCAACCCTTTCAGTTTACAGAAGATATTAGGTTGTGTCATGAATACGTTCGTTTTTTTCAAATCAAATTTTTGTGGCATTGTGTTTTTTTCCATAAATTTTTGACAAGTTTTTAAAAGTTGACTCTCATTTTGTAGCTGAGAATCTTGGCCACAAAATGAGGTCAACTTAAAAACTTGTCGAGAAATTTATGGAAAAAACACAATGCCACAAAAATTTGATTTGAAAAAAACGAACGTATTTATGACACAACCTAATATTTTGGTAATGGGGGTTACTTTCCAAAAAGTTTTTTTTAATTTTTGTCAATTTTTAATTAAAAGCTAAATCATAAAAGTGTCGCGAGCTGATAGTCGTACTTGTTGTTTACATGGGGTTTCCCCGCTATAGGGCTGAACGAAAAGTGAAATGGTTGTTTTGGTTTGGTAATAGAGAGATAGATAGTTAATGTGTGTATAAACAGTCATGGAGTTCCTTCTTTTTTAGTAAAGTAAAAATGTGTGTGAAATATAAGAATAGACGTAAATAAGATTACTTTGTTCTGGGTAATTTAGAAAAATTTCACAATCATCTTAAAAATTTCTCTTTTATGCACACAGTTAACTAGATGTAGTTTTTTATTTTGAAGATTTTTTTAATTTTTTTAATTATTTGTTCGTAAATTTTGAAAGTCACATAAAGTTGTTGGTTGCTCAAGGGACTAATTTGAAATATTTTGAAAGCACGGAAATTACTTTTTAGCAGCTTTTAAGTATTTTTATGAGGTACCGGTTCAATTTCTGATGCATATATAGCTAAACAAAATCGATTTCCCACTTTTTTTGCTGTTTTTGAAAATTTCAAAGCAATAAAATTTTTAAAGGGGTGGTACATTTTATAGTCCGAACGGTTCGAATACCACTACGAGCACGCATACTTTTTTCACTATTTTTTGATTGTTTTTTCTTGTTTATTACTTTTTTTAAATTTGTTATACTACAGTATCGAAAAATAGAAATCAGTAGCCAGGTGGTAGAGCGCAAAAAAATTAGGGATAAGCTCAGCTTTTTGCTAGTAGAAGTTTTGCGAGGGGGGGGGTGGTATTTGTAAAAGAGCTAAAAAGGCTAAAAATCCTATCGCACCCATCATCACCCGAAAATGCAATAAAACATGGTTTACCCCCGAACTTTCGGCCTCAGGGGGTGCCCGTTTATTAGAGACTAGCCTTCAAATAGAGACTACCTGTCTATTAGAATAAATACGGTAGCTCTATATGTGGATATATGATTCGTTCAAAACTCGGTATAGCAGCTCTTTTTTGCTCTTCTGGGTTTTTTCGTGCTCTACCATTTAGCTACTAATTTCGATCTTTTGATGCTAAAATATAACGAATTTAAAAAGAGTAATGTATAGGAAAAAAACAATCAAAAACAGTAAAAAAAAGTATACATGCTCGTAGTGGTATTCGAACTATAAAATGTACCACCTTTTTAAATTTTACCACTAATGCATCAGTTCGATTCCCGTCGGCCGCAGACACATTTTATTTAAAATTTTTTTCCAAATTCTACCAAAATCGAGAGTTGACTGATTACTGTCTAAATGCTAATTTGATCCATTCCAATACCACTTTTACTCAAAATTACCACATGCACAAAATATATATTTTTGCACACCTAATTGCCTCAATTTTCAGCCAGATGCTGTTGATAGGCGGTCAAAATAAGAACACCATCCATCTAAATTGATGACCATTACTTAAAAAATTTACAATTGTACTATATTTAAACAACAAAAACCATCCAGCTATTCAAATGGTTGATCTAGCTGTGACTGCCAGAAGGATAAGCTCTGGTCTTAAGGTATTGGAACTGATTCTGGTGCTAAACTTGGCCGCAATCGATCTGACATCTGCCCAGTTTTTGGTGGAAGTGGTAATCTTTTGAAGGGTTTTAGAAAAAAATATTAATGCTTCATTATCTCGCAGCTAGAACCCACTCAATTTAATAATCACCGTCCAGTAGTCAGGTGTGATGCTACGGGTGCCAACTTTGGGGAGGATGTCATGGTAAGTAAATTTTAAAGAGTTAAAAGTTTTTTACTGCAATTTATGGCCCTACTACTCTGTAGGAGTCCCAGACAAAAAAAAGTGCTTGGTCCCCCCTGTTGTTCTTTGTTTGCTCCAATTTTTGAAAAGTCCTTAGTACACACCCTACCACACCCCGTTGTTTTTTCGTCAGTGTTGAATTTTTTTGATGTATTTTATTTTTACTTTTTTTGAAATGTTTTGAATTTGTGTTTATTCTGTTCTTTTGAAAACGGCGAAAAATACAACAGGGGCACCAAGCACTTTTTTTTTCCAGGGACCCCTATAGAGTAGTAGCGTCCAGTAATAGCGTATTGCAGCCAAAATTGCGTTTTTATCCATGTACTTACAGTAAAAGATAGCCTAGAATATAAGCTTTCTAATGACACCTAAATTGCGAAAGGGTCATATAAAAATCATGGATATTTATATAAAAACATTTTCGGCCTAAAAAGCCTGAAAAGAATTTTTTATTTTCGGCTTTTGAAGCCGAAAATGTTTTTAGATAAATATCTGTGATTTTTATATGACTCTTACGCAATTTTGGTGTCTTTGGAAAGCTTATATTCTAGGATATTTTTTAGTGTAAGATTTTATAAAAAAATCCGATGTCAGCATAGATAAAAACGCAATTTTAGGCGAATTGTTTTTGACATTTCGGCTTTTCGCTTAACAACCCTAGACATTTGATTGATTTATTGTATAAATTGCAGAGACTTGCAATTTATTAGTTAGTGTGTGCAAGTAATGCGATTTTGGACCGCTAAATTGTTAAGGTAGTCCAAAATAGCTTTTTTATATACAAATGAATATAAAAAGTAGCAATTCGCCCAAAAAATAGACAAATTTTACGTAACAGATATTTTTTATTGTAATTTAACGACATACAGGGTGGCGCAAATTTTTTGCGGATTTTAAAATGGCTGTAACTTTTTTTATTTTTCAACGTTTCGGCAAGATCTTTTCTTGTTCGATTACACAATATAGGACATTTTGTTTGACATCACGTATGTGTGGAAAAGTTTTCATTTTGGGAATGAAAAATGTTATTTTAGAGGGGCATGCTCGCCGCCGATGGAAATATTTTGAGAGGCGGGTACCAGGTCAATTCAAAAAAGAATTATTTTGAAATGAAAATTTGTTGAGTGCCCTTTTGTGATAAATATTAAAAACCACAACCAACATTCAATAGCGTCCGTGGCTCAGTGGTGAAGCGGCGGTGGAGTGTGAGAGTCGGTTCGATTCCGTTCTTCGACTTTCACAAAATTGCGTCATTTTAATTGAATTTCACTGGTACCCGCCTTTTAAAATATTTCCATCGGCGACGAGCATGCCCCTTTAAGCAAAAGGATTTTGGAAAAAACTCACTTTTTATTATTTTCATCACTTTAACGGGTCAAAAGTTACATTAAAGCTTTAGCAATTTAACAACGTCTTAGCACCATGTTGTAGCGCAGTTCAAAAGCTACAAAAATCACTTTACAGGATTATTTTTAAAAATGTAAGTGCTGAGATAATCAATTTTTCCAAAAAATTACTGAAATCCAAGTTTTATCAATTTTGTTTGGATTTCGTTCATTTTTTAAAGAAATTGATTTTTTTCAAAAGGCCATCAAAACTAATTCTGTAACATGAGTTTTGTAGCGCTTGAGTTGCCTACAACATAGTACAAAGACGTTGACGTGGTGTTTAATATTTAAGTAAACTATTAATTACCTGAAGTGGTGAAATTGATTGACAACTTCTGAAAATGATAAAAAGTGAGTTTTTCCACATAATCATGCTTTCAGGTGTGAAAATCTTTAGACAAAGCCACTTAATGGTGTCGAACAAAATGGCATACTCAGGGATTTTGAATGACACTAAAACGAACTGAAAATGTCAGGTTTAAAATATGAAAAATTGCTATTAAAATAGTTAAAAATACTTGGGCCACCCTGTGTTATAAAAAACACGGCACAAAAATATTAATGTAAGTTATAAAAATCTAGTACTTACAAGGCAACCTCGCAAACTTGTTTTTCACTCGCCCAAAAAGTTTGATCCTATTGGATCGCCAGCATGCGACTTTAAATAAAATCCGTTAAGATCTCGGGCCCATAGGCCAAAAAGCTGGCATAACAAGTCCAGTGAAGTTTTGTTACTGAAAAACCACAGGGGCTCCAAGACATGTTTTGAATTAGATCACAGGTTTGAATACCACTGGGTGCACACCATAATTATTTTTATACCAAACAAAGTGTAAAATGAAACAAAAAATATGGTGTCCACCCAGTGATATTCGAACCATTGACCAATTTCTCTCCCCTTTAAATTCAAAAAAAAGCCTTGGTCCCCCCTGTGATTTTTTAATACTTTACTAGACTCGTTATCACAATTTTTTGGCCTATGGGCCCGAGATTTTAATGGATTTGGTTTAAAGCCGCGTACTGGCTATTCAATGAGATCGAAATTCCCATGGACCAGTGAAAAATATCGCGAGGTTCTCTTGTCAGTCTTATTTAATCTAGTTGACGAAAATATTTATTTTTAGGCCTTTTCATTCGGTCTGAATGCTATTGGATGTGCTATTAGGACAGTGCCGGATATGGCATGTGACGATGTCAGGGTCAGTTTTTGCATTAAAAATTAAATATGAATGCTCAAAAAATTTTTTGCAATTGTAAGCTAGAGATGATGACACTCCCGTCCCATACCGTCCCGAAGGGACGGTACGAATGGTTGACGGTACGAAGGTTGATCTACAGAATGTTGATCTAACTTTTTTCCTCTATCTGGGAATGAACGAATCACGGTCCCTCAAAATTTGAATCTTGGTGCATTAGGAGAAATTGGCGCCAAACTCAAAACTATCAAAAATGGTCAATTTTACCTTTTCTGATTTGTGCTTTTGATCTGATTTTTTCTTTTCTAGTCAAGGAAGCATGCAAAAAATGCAAATTTTAGGTGTCTAATGCAAAAGTTAGACAGAAAACGCGAAAAACCCTATTTTTACTAGGAAAAATGGCACTTGTTTGCATTTGATGGTCTCTCGTTTGTAAAACTCTTGGTTTAACTCTTGGTTTGGAGATTTGATAGAAGAGATTGTCAGCTTTCTTTTAATATATAAAGATGCTCTAGAAATGCAAAATTCGAGGTTTTCAATGCAAATGAAATTTAGAAAAATTTCAGAGCTAAAGATGGTTTTTTTACTAGAAAGACGTGCCTCAATCAAAGGGGAATTTCTTTCTCCGAAATTCGTGCAGATGCAGCCAAGAAAAGATGACTCAATGAAGAAATTAAGAAGTAGAAGCAAGCAGAAGCCAAAACTCCCGCTGCTGAACAAGCAATATTCATACGTAAAGCTCGTTCATGTAAGTCAATTTTTCCTATTTCCACCAGGTAGTTCTGCGATCTTTCTGGTTTCATTTCTTATAATCATTGTCTTTTACTTTAGCAAAACTTTCTGATGAAATGGATGGACAATACAATCAAGAACTTTCAAAACAAACGACTCAAACAGGTCAGTTTTTTTGTGATGGATATTTCGAACTTAGGTGGTACCTCAACGGCTTCTAGCGTCTCCATGCTATCACGGCATTCCCTGACCTTATCGTTTTTAAGGTTTTTATTAGGTCTGCAATCTGCTGAACTGTCTCGTATAAGCATGACTGCTAAAGACGCGAAAATCGTCTCCATGAAGTGTGCCAGGGGTGTCGTCAATACTGCAGCTGAATGGATTGAAGATGCTCAGGTCGGGTCCATGTGAGAGCAGAAGAAGCAAAAACCTGGTTGGTTTTTTTGGTTTTCAATTCCCGATGATATTGTTATGTGTTTTTTCCATATTCAGTTGTCCAAATATCGCTTAGCTATGATGATCACTGTATCAACTACATGTGGCTATCTGATTTACGGTGTGCTGTTCCGCTGGAGTTAATTTGGAGCCTGTGCAGCTGTTAGTCTTTTGCCTTTAGCGTCTGATAACAAGTGAAATTTTCTTCTGGGATCTCGCTGTGGTGTGTCGTGAGTCAAGAGGAATTTGCGGCTCTGGTTTTTCTGTCCTACTGCTGATGCCTTACCCAAGAAACAGGCTATGTTGAATAAAGTTGTTGTTCTGCCAGCGTTAAGAAATACTCGTTTATTTTCTTCGCTTTTGTTGTTTCTCTCCGTTAATTTTGTGAAAATTCGCTTTTGTTGTGTTGTTATAAGAATAAAGATTGAGTTCTGAGTCTTGTGAGAAAGTAAAGGTGGTTAACGAGTGCATTATTTGCCATATGGCACGTGAAAATAGCACATTTTCGTAACTATAGAATAAAAAAAGGAAATTTTTGTTTAAAAATTTGAATTTCACCATAAATATTCTTGGCGTTTTGTTGTACTTGAACTGCACTAAGATTTGAATTTTGGGGCCGTAGAATGTTTTAAGTTCTTGCTTGTCTTAAAGTTCGCGTCCCGACCGGTAAAATAATTGTCCCGTCCCGGAATTTCACTTTGTCACGGATTCCCGTCCCGGAGTAAATTCTTTGGTCATCCTGTCCCGGTGTCACGTCCCGGAACTTTTTTTCACAATTTTTGTCCCGTCCCGTCCCGGAATAGGCCATTCATCATCTCTATCGTAAGCAACCATTCGCAAAAAGCCTCACATTCGAAAAACACAATCATTTGGTCTCAATGACTTTATGTAGTTCTGCTAGACTAGTTTATTTTTCGAGTTTACCCTAATTTAGATGCCCAAATTCAACTCCACCGGTTGTGATCGTAACTTTGCAGTGGTTCCTAGAGGGAACTGCAGTTTCTCCGAAAAGGCATTCCATGTGCAAGAGGGTCATTATGAGGCCCTAATCATGTTCAACGACCCAGGTCAAGCGCCTATTCCTATGTCGGGTAGCAGGTTTGCAGAGATGGTCCAAATTCCTATAGTTATGGTCAACTACGCTTGCATGGAAAGCTTGATGGGTCACTATAGTGCTGAAAATGGGTAAGAAAACTTTAAAATATTGTGGCCGGCAATGTTTTGTGTATTTTACTTCCTAAATTTATTTCCAGAAAAGATATTAAAAAAAATTAACTGAATTCTGATTATTTGACTTAAGAAGACCAATTTAAGGGTAGTAAAGAATAGGGTTGGCCTACCGCCAAAAAACGGGGCAGGGGGGAGTGGGAGGGAGGCCAACCTTCGTAAAGAATAGCGAAACGTTATATTATTCCATATTTTTGCCCTAAAACTTGGCAAAAAGAGCCTCTGAATGCATATATTACTATGTATATCCACTCGGATTTATCTCTAAGGTAAGTGAGTGCGCTCACCTCTAAGCTTTTAAGCCTACGGCACGAAGGATTGGGGTCGGGATGCACACGTGACTAAAACAAAAATCGCTAGACAGTGATTCTACAATGTATAAAAAATTTATGCTTATCAGAGTTTCTTAATTCATCTAGGTCCCAACTATGTCCCAATTTCGTGTTTTTTTCGTCTTTTAATACATAAGGACCAATTTGGCTATCAGACTCCGAAATTTGGAGTTCCACGCAAAACTGAGAAAAATTATTGAGAATTATGCCAATAAGACTAGCGGACTCGAAAATTGTGTGTCTCATCCATAAATGTTATATATATTTTTCAATTTTCAGGTACGTTGTTACTTTAAAAGCATCTCCCGGTTACTACGACCTCATCAAATACCTTGTTCCCTTTGTCGCTATTGTCGGCTTTTGTTTTGTGGTTCTTTTCATTTCTTTGGTGGGTCAACTAAAGCTTTAAATACCATATTTATATCGTTTATATTCTGCAGGTGATTCGCCTGTGTAGAGAAAGGCGTAGATTGGCAAGGAAGCGATTGTCCAGGTCCAACCTCAAAAAAATCCCCATTAAAAAGTTTAAGAAGGGTGACCCCGAAGAAACTTGTGCAATATGCTTAGAAGACTTTGTGGACGGTGACAAACTACGGGTATTGCCTTGTCGACATGGTCAGTTACTTGAATTTTTTTGTAAATTTTAGGCACTTTTTTAGTTTTCAATGCTGCAATTTTTGGAAAATTGATACTAAGCTTCTTATAAATTATTGTAATTTTAGCGTACCACAGCAAATGTGTGGACCCGTGGTTGACCAAGAACCGCAAGGTGTGTCCAGTGTGCAAGCGCAAGGTTGGACCCAGCAATGGCAGTGACTCATCAGATTCCGACTCTGGTGATAGAGCAGCTAGTAGCACAGCATCCACTAGCAGTGCCACACCCACACCTCCACAAGTGACCAGGGAACACGACCCATTGCTCAGGAATGAACAGCCGGTCGGTTCTTTTCTGTATTTTGTAGTTAAAAAAGAGCAAATACCGTATTTATTCTAATAGAACGACACTCCCCCTAATTCAAAATCGTGTTCTTGGCATTGTTTTTTAAACCCACTTTTTTAGACCATTCTCGAGCAGATTACCACTTATTTTGTAACCAGTGAGATAAGCTAAAAATTGACGGGTAATTTTTGCTAAGAACAGTATTCAAAAAGTGGGTCAAAAACACAATGCCAAAAACACGATTTTGAATTAGGGGGTGTCGTTCTATTAGAATATATACGATATACGTCTACTGTGCCAAAATTATGTTTTAAGCTATGCACAATGATATTTTTTTCTAAGAATGAGATGAAAAAAATGCATATATAAATTACTTCTTGCGAAATGCAGCAAAGAACTAAATTTGGAATGAAATTTTCATTTAACTTTATCTTAAGCTGTTCATCATGACTAATAAGTTGCAGAAGTTAGGAGTGAAAAACGAATTTTTATGGTTAAGTATTTAAAAAAAGTACAAGAAAAGTACTAACAAATTTGAATCCGCCTTAACATAGCTGGCCTATTTCGCGCCAAACAACAGTTTCACAACGAGTGTTGACCCAAGTGTCGGCCTAAGCGTTCTTTTAAAGCAGGAAGGGCTGTAATTTTTTCATCTATTATAAAAACTTGCTGTTAGTACCATTTTATAGCTAAAATGCAATGTTTGGAAAAATGCTATTAAAAAGCTTCATTTTTTTGTAAAAATTTTTAATAAAAATACTTAGGTCTAGACGCGGGCCCACACTCGGTCGAGTTTGGACTCAAGCATTTTTTTATTAAAAATTTTACAATAAGACGTAGCTTGTTAATGACATATTTTGAATCCCTGTATTTTAGCTACCAGAAGGTTTACATACAGGGTGTGACAGTTTTTTCTCATGAAGAAATTGTGAATATAACTTTTTTGTTTTTCATGATTTTTGTTATTTGAAAGCTGACACTCTAGGCAACTGAATTACAGCAAACTTGTTTATTTCGCTTGTCCTTGTCGTTATTAAAAATAGGACTCAATAAAATGTTCAATTTTCTTATTTTAGTCCTGGTCTACACTGCTCAAAAGAGAGAAGGCAAAGTGCATCGAATTGTTCATCGAAGAGGGCAAAAGCGTCGCAGCATATGGCGTTCGCTATCGGAGGGAGCTCGGAAAAAATGCAAAGGTGCCCGATCGCAACAGCATTCTCGATTGGTATAACAAGTTTAAAGGAGTAGGCAGCATTGAGCGAAAAGTTGGCTTCCCTTTGCATCTCTCTTCTCCTATTCTTTCTTGTTCTTTTTTGCTTGGGTTGGCTTTGTATGAGACTTTTCCGGTGCGTTAGATGGGCCGACGTACTCCAAACGCTCCTGCTCCTTTTGCCTGGCCGCCTTATTCGCCTGATTTGACTCCGTGCGACTTCTTTCTGTGGGGATGGATAAAGAGCCATGTCTAGACAACATGGCCAAACTCTTAACGAGAATTGAGCATGCCTTCATCAGCCTACCGCGAGAAATGGTGAACAGAGCAATCGGAGCATACCTAAGCCATGAATACTGCCTTGAAGTGAATGATAAAAGCAGCGAGAAAGAATATTAGCGAAAATGTGTTGTTATTATTGTCTGCCATTCTTATGTGATGTTCAAAAAAATAGTTCTTTGCAAATTTGGTATCATTCGGTTGCCTAGAGTGTCAGCTTTCGAATAAAAAAAAGGTCGTGTCAAAATCATGCAAAATAGAAGAGATATGGCCGAAATTTCTTCATGAAAAAAAATTGCCTCACCCTGTAATTTTTTTATTAAAGAAAAAAAATTTACAGCCATTCCCGCGTTAAAAAAATAGCACTCATTGTGCACGTGCCTTAACTTCTGCTCCTGGAATAACACCTCTGCGAAGTGATTTCTGCGCAGTTCTTTTCAGATCGATAAGGCTAAAAGAGAAAGTCTTTGCATAAGTCGTGGCGCTTGCGATGCCGATATAAGAGTCGCACCTAGAGAATGAGCGAAACATTTTGATAAGGACAAGCTGAGCTCGGTATTGGAGGACGATCACTTAGTTAACCGAATGTCATCTAAAATACCATGATTATCATGGGTCTAACAAGGGAACCTCGCGAACTTTTTTTATAAGACCAAAGCCCAGGGGGCTTTGGTCTTATTGGATAGCTAGTATGCGGCTTTAAATAAAATCCGTTGAGATATCGAACCAATAGGTCAGAAAGTTAGGATAACAAGGCTAGTAAAACATTGAAAAAACCACAGGGGGACCAAAGTATTTTTTGAATTCAAAAGGGGGGAGAAATTAATCATTTAGGTGACAGGTTCGAATATCACTGGCTGCACACCCTATTTTTTAACCTATTTTCACACTTTATTTATAAGTGTGGTGCAAAAAAAAATCCTCACACTCTTGGCAATCTCACAAGATCACCAACGCAAAGTTTTCCAGATACAGGAGCTGTGAAAAATAAGGTGAGCAGCCAGTAGTATTTGAACCTGTGATCTGTGCGATGTGTATATAAAGCCCCCCTTTAAATTTCAAAATGCCTTGGTCCTCCCTGTGTTTTTTCGATACTTTACGCGACTTGTTATCCCATTTTTTGAGCCTATGGGCCCGAGATCTCAACATATTTGATTTAAAGTTGCATACTGGCTATTAAATGAGATCAAACTCCTCTGGGCGAGTGAAAGACAAGTTCTCGAGGTTCCCTTGTAAGTACTAGATTTTTTTAACTTAGATTTATATTTTTTTCTTGAACGTTTTTCTTCAACGTCTTGAAATTTACGGATTTTGGGAAGGTACTGACCACTAGAGGGATTTGTTGTTGTTAATTTTGTGCAATAAGGAAGATTTTAAGTTATATTTTTATATTTCTAAAAACAAAAACAATTTTTTTATTGAAAATTAAGTTTAGATGGCTACAAATAGCAGTGCCGAGTTTCCATACCCACCTACAGTGCCTTTATCGCCTAGATCCTACTCCAGGGCTGCCAGTCTACTGAACTTGTCCAACTTATTTCATGGTGATCCAATTTATAATCACACACTTTGAGTTTAGAACCGAAAAATTGCTTTCAGTTGGACGCTCAGCGACCTCGAGACTCTCAAACAACCGTTCAGCACCCCAAATACCCAACAATCCCAGTACCAGTTCCCAGGAGTATCTTATAGGCTCTGTAAATACAAACCAATTGCCTGTGTCAGAGCGAGAAGAAACATCTAGATGGGCCAGAAATATGAAAAACACATTTTCCAAGTGGGTCCAAGAGCTCGGAAACCGAGGAGGTACACCCCATGTTTTGCTGGATAATGAAGAGGATGCCTCTACTACTGGCACTAGAGAGGATCTGGAGGTTGGCATTATTGACATTTTTGTTGGCCTTACCTACACTTCGAAAAGCTAGAAGTCTTAAAGGACTCTGTTTCTTCCTTATCATGACAATTTCAAAGATTTGAATGCGCGGAACCACATACATTTTGTCAGTAACGTTTTCGAATTATTTTTTGGACGCTACTACTCTACAGGGGTCCCCGACAAAAAAAAGCTTGGTCCCCAGCTGTTTTTTGATCAAATTTTGGAAAAAAGTGCTTAGGACGCTACTGCAATATACCATCCCCCATTAATTTTTGGAGGGTGCCTAAAACCACCATTTTTGAAGATTTTTTTTTTGAAAAGCCGATATTAGTAAAGGTCAGACCCTAAGCCTAAGGGCTAAACCTAATGGCTAAGCCTGAGAATTATTGGGTGGGGTATATTCCAGTAGCGTTTTTTGCAGGGGTATGTTCCAGTAGCGCCGTGCTTGGTCCCCTGCTGTAATTTTTGAAATTGCCATGATAAAGAAGAGACAGGGTTTATCAAAGAGCCTTCTAGAAACCTTAAAAAATTGCTAATATCTTGAATATTTCGAATCTATTCTAGTTTTTAGAATTGAATTGTCTAATTTAAAATAGAAAAATTGTAATTTCATGACAAAGAAGATTCTAGAAGCATTTTATATTTTACAATTCAAAATATTGGCAGAATTGTCAATGCTTTTAGAAGCATGCTTCTCGATTCAATATAGAATCCTAAAGTCTTCAAATGAAAATTCTGGCTCTCTTCTTAGTCTTCGCTGTCCTTCTTGTGCTCTGGCCTTGGGCACCTTCTTTTTTTGTTCTTATTTTCATCCTTTGATTGAAATGAGAAAACATTGGCAAAATGCTCATAGAAGCATGCTTCCCGAAGTATACTTAGGCCAGGGCGCGTAAAAGTTCTTATTAATAAGGACGATTTTTAGAAAGAAATTTTATTTTACAAAACTTTAAATGCCTTTTAAGGCGGTTTATACCACGTGAATGGCTGAAATTGGCCCTTCGGGCACGTATATCCATAATTTTGTGCGTAGATCACGATGGCATAGCGGTCGTTTCAAGACCCTATTATTTTTCTCACTTTAGACCTCATATTTCGAATTAAGGGCATTTCGAGTTTTCAGAGTTTTTCCTTATTCGAAATATTGGGTGTAAAGTGAGAAAAATAATAGGGTCTTGAAACGACCGCTGTGCCATCGTGATCTACTCACAAAATACACGTGTCCGAAGGTAACCAATTTTGGCCATTTCCCTTGTAAAAACCGCCTTAAAAGGCATTTTAAGTTTGGATAATGAAATTTCCTGCTGAAAAGCGTTCTTATTAATAAGGACGTTTACGCGCCCTGACTTAGGGCTATAGGCGTACCCAGGATCGTGAAAAATTTTCTAAGGTAGGGGGTGGGTCTAAAAAGGCTAAAAAAATCCTGACGGGGGAAGGGGTGGGGGTTATAGCCCAGCTAGCCTCCTCCCCCCTGGGTACGCCTATGCTTAAGGCCACTAGAAATTGGCTTTTTAAAGCAAAGTTTTTTTCAGTCGGATCTAGCCAGAAATAGACAAGTATGGGCAGATAACACAGGCTACGACAGCCAGTCGGCTTCAGGCAATTCAGTAAGTTTTTAGTACAATTTTAAAGTTTCAACCAATCAGTCCATGAACTATCAAGTACAGCCATTTCATACTTATTACAGGCTTTTTCAATTTTTATAAAAAAATTTGTAGCTGATCACAGTGCTTTCTGCCACCAATGCTGTAGCCGTAGACATTGAGCCATCTGATCCAAAACTGCCTTCTCCCGCCTCCGCTAGTCGTCTGGATGTGGTTGTGTTTGCAGAGAACTCACCGGTGGAATCCCTTGCTCCAGAAGCTCCATAGAAAAGTGGAAAATGAGTAACATAGTCAATGTACAGAGTATAAATCACAAACTTTTTATTTCTAATACAGTCAATTCTCGATTTAAACGTCCTACTTCCTAGACTATATTTGTTTGGGTTTGACTAAAATGACTAAAATTCAAACCGCGATTTAACGACCCCTTAATTTAACGGCCTCCAGGCTTGGTCCCAATCAGGGCTGCACCGGATATGAAAAAATATCGGATCCGATATCGGATGTCAAAAAGTGCCGGATATCGGATATCCGGTGCAGCCCTGGTCCCAATGCATTAAATCGAGGCTTGACTGTAATAACTTTTTATTTTGTCATTATTGATTGTTATGGATGAACATGAGAAAAAAAAACAAAAATAAAAAATTCTATGTAACTATTGACTGCCCACCCTACGGGCCCGCTTTACTTTTCATTATTTTTCCCAAAACCTCTTTAAATAATGTGCAAAAAGTATTTTTTGTTTTTAGTAATTTTTCAGAAACGGTTCAATTGTTTTTTTGTAGTAGAGCCAAAAAATGACCCTACTTGGATATAGACTCCATCCAAATCCATGCCCCCACGTCCCCCAAATCAACTTTTATTATTTATCAACTCTTAGTTTTTTGAGCAGATTAGGTACCCTGATCGTGAAACTTGTTTCAGAATTTCAGGTTTTCTTTGTGGAGCAGAAGTTTTACGCCAAAAACTTAAAAAATGTGTGAAGTATATCAATTTTTAAGGACATTTCGAGTGCTCTATTTTTAAAGTTTATATACGGCTTGAAAGCCAATGTATTGGTTTTTTTTTGACAGTATAAATTTTTTGGCGCTACTTGGATATAATAATTGGAAGGACATTTAAGGTCACTTTTAGCTTTCTACCTTACTACACTTACTTTTAACTTTAAATGAGAACAAAAAGAGGATATACCTTAATACCGCACTTACTAAAAGTTTATACAAGGTGAACCAAAAAAACTCTACCATTTTTTTATAAATTTCAATCCAAATTTTTTTAAATTTTTGCTACTGTTTTTTTTGAGCAGTGTGTTCGTATATATATTTTTTGTGTTTTCTCAACTTTGGGTAGCTCCCAGGTAGAGATTATGAGTTGGCCTTTAGCGATTATGCGATTGCGATTTTTTTGGTCCTCACCCGATGCGATTGCGATTTTTTGAAAAAAATCAAAAGCGATTAATCGTGCGATTATGCGATTATTTTTGCTTTTAGCTCCTGCAAACCAAAAAGTTTAGCAGATCAACATTTTACACAAATTAAAGCTTTTATTCAAAGTAAACGTGGACATATGCGACAAAAATCGTTTTCCAGTCGTTTTCCTAAAAAATCCGTCCATACACACTACATAGATTTTTTATAAAAAATACCTTCCAAAATATTAATGGATCTTGTTCCGCATTGATGCACTTCTGCTTCAGGTAGGCCTTCATCTCTATAATCCCATCGACTGGACGCGTGTCTTCCACTTCATCTCCATCGTCGAACAAGTTGATGTGGCGGCCGAAGAAAGAGTTTGTTGACGCTTTGGCAGCGGAGAGCGAAGGGCTAGGAATAAGAAATGCAAAATATAGTGCAAATATAGTAGTAGTGCAATATAGTATAAAATGATACGAAAAAGGCAAGATACCGATTTCTGATGATTTCTGACACTCCTCTTGGATCCATGAGAACACGGCCGAGTTGAATTGAACCTTATTTTTTGCAATCCTGTCCTTTAATCTTGGATCGAGGAATATAGCCAATCCGTGAAGTCTAAACCAGCAGACAATAGAGCAGTCAAAATTAAATTAAAAACTCAATTCTGTTCTTCTACGTCAAATTTTTCTATAAGCTGTCCCAATACAGAAGCGCGCATTGCTGTAAATCTGGATCGGTGATTGCATGCATGTCTGCGGTGAGAGCCCTTGCAATTGGAAATTGTACAGAAATGCTTCGATGCGGACTCCAACGGATCAAGAACTTTGATGAGCTTCTTCAGTAAGACCCATTCTTGTTCCTTCAACTATAAGTGGCGCTTATTATACCTTGTGAGGTAGAGATCAATAGCAGTTCTTTGCTCCAGCAATCGCTCACCCATGTAGTAGCTGGAGTTGTGGGTTCATCCTGAAAAAGACGTTGCAAAGGAAATATAGCTAGTGTATTCCATAACCTTCAAAATGCTATTCTCTTTCAATTTAAGCGCTTTTTGCTCTTTTCTGACTCGATCTTTTGCGAGCTGGGAATGGTTGAAGTGGCCCACAATTTTCCGTCACCCATCAAGCATAGACTTAACTTCAGTATTTTTGAGTAGGGCATTGTTGACGACCAAATTCAGCTTGTGTGCTCCGCAGTCAGCATGAAGGTATCTTCCTTCTTCAAACGCCTTAATTGTATTGATTGAGAATGAAGAAATAAACACCATATTTTACCTTTTTCATATTGCTGCCTTCATCTCTCAGAAATACGTGGATCTTCGCTTCTTCAATTCCACACCCTTGCAACATCTTTTCGACTTTCTCGCTGATTGTTTCGAAGCTGTGGCTGCCAGGGAAGTGACGGACGCACAATACAAATTTCTGACGTTTCCAAGATGTGTCTATTCCGTGTGCTGTAAGGCTGAAAGTGTTGCGCTTGGTTTCATACGCTAAAGTTGCATAATGAAGCAAACCTGATAAAGCTTTCTGTCGGGCCCGACCAAATATCCGAAGTGAAGAAAAGCACAGAGCAATATTCAAGACGAAGCACCACCTCCTTTTTGACAGCATTGTAGACTCTTGGCATTGCCCACTTTGTATAGTGCTGTCTTCCTTGAAAAAAATTCCTCAAATAATAATAGAGAAACAAGATAATATACCTTTCAGATTTTCCTGATCACCTGATGCTAGAAGGGCACTGAACGTCCTGTCTTCAACAACCACAAACGGCTGGTTGGTGCACGCGACGAAGTGGATAACTTTCTTGTTGAGAGTCGATATTTCGCCTGGCAAACGAATAAAATGAAATCTGATCCCATAAAAATTAAAAAACCGGATCCCTTGATGACAAATTGCTTCATCGATTCCTTCATGGACTTCATTGACGCCTCTACGATCTTCTCCATCTCTTGGAACTGCTGTAGATATCGAGGGTGGGTTGAGAGATGCTGCTTCAAGTTTTTTATCTTCCTGTTAGGCGTCCTGATGGCCTTTTTGCATGCATTGCACTCAACTTTATTCGGTGATGTTCTTGTGAATAGAAAGCGGCCACCTTCGTCTCCTTCAAGCTTGAGTTTCCAAATATAGCTCATTCTAAAAGAATAAAGTGAAAATTTGAAGAGATATGTACATAATAACTGGCAGCATCACTAAAACTAATTTTGCTGGTAAAATTTGCGATTGATCGTGCAATTTCTCAAATTGCGATTGCGATTTGCGATTATTTCAAAAGCATGCGTGCGATTATGCGATGCGACTATTTCTTGCCAAATTTGGTGCGATTTTCGATTAATCGCACCTGCGATTAATCGATCGTCATCATCTCTACTCCCAGGTAGCTTAAGCAATGTCATCGATTTTCCTGGGGAAATTGATGAGGTAAGGAGTTACGTACACCAATTTTTTTAAAAATGGTAGAGTTTTTTCGATTCACCCTGTATACCATTAAAAAGTTGGTGAACAGATCTTTTTCATTGTAGAGTTTAGGTTAGTTCAAGTGCTATTTTAGAAAGTGCATATTTTTTTTCTTTTAAAGTGCATATTTAGTGTTAGTCTCCGAGGAGCAATCGATCGGGTCCAAGGGCATTGCCCACCACCAACCACATTCCGGACTCTTTCCCATCGGCCAGCTTATCCCCCTCTATTTGTGTATATTGCCCCTGTGTGTTAGCTAGCCGCTCATCACCCCACCACATTCTCACCACCTATCTGTGTGCCCCTATTGCCTATTTGCCCCACCCCATTGCTTGATCTCCGAGGAGATAATGTATTTGTAGTTTGTGTTATTGTTTTAGCTTGTTTGGCTTTTGCTATTTTTCATTATGGTGTTCTTGTACGAGCTAGCTGTATAGTTGCTCCCATTTTAAGCTTAAATAAACCTACTTCTCTTTATCCCCTTTCTAGAACATAAGGGTTGGAACCACCCCCCTCTGAGAAGATCCCTAAGAAGTATTTTTGGTGTCTGCAGCACCGGATTTACTATAGTTGGACTAATTTACTTCATATAAAAAAATCAAAATCAGCTAGTCAAAAACCTTGAGTAAAATTGTTACACAAATAAGGTTTCTGAAAAAGGTATTTTTCAGAACTACCATTGTTATCCGTTTTTAGCGATCCTGATCGAGCCATCTACAGAAAATTGGAAAGCTTATTATCTGAACTTTCAAATAGCACTTCAGAGAAACTTTGAAGGCCGTTTTCTTGAAATCAAATGAAAGAGTTGGCAATTTTTAGCATAGTATCGTGTATTCCGTATTATGTCTAAAAATACACCTCTCTCTAATCATCAACAACTCTCTATTGCTACCGTATTTCCTCTAATAGAAGGCCCCCCTCAACTTTGAGGGTTTGTATCTCGGAGCAGAGGCAATATTTTAGAAAGCTGTTTGATGCATTTTCTTAACTTCCACGAACTCTACCGATACTGTTTTTTAGATTTTGGTTAAGCACCCAAAAATTTTGAGATCTACAGTCGACGCTCGATTTAAGGACGGCCAGGAGACCGGCCAAAATGCCGTCCTTAAATCGAGCGTCCTTAAATCGAGTTTTTCAGACCAAAGAGCTCCCCATGCTGTCCTTAAATCGAGTTTTTTGATTCAAAACGCAAATTATAATCATCATAATCAACAAACAACTAATGGTTAACAACAAAATAATTTAGAAGATTTGTTTGGTTCATTTTCTTCAGGCGTTCTCTTGCCAGATAGTCATCGAGTTTGTCGCTCATCCGTAGCACAGTTAGATCATTTGAGTTCTCTTCCACAAAGCGCTTAAACAGCTTGAACCCAGTGATGCCTTCTCGGCTTGTCACTTTCGATTCCGGCACTTCTTAGATTTCCATCTCATCTGTGTCACTAAAAGAAAAGTCCATTTGAAATCAACAGACCATGCAAACCTTCCCGCTTCCGGTCCTTCCACATCTGTTGTTGACACGTCCGCCGCAATTTCCGCCAGAGAGCGCGTTCCACCGATTGCCAATGGATAGTCCACAGCCAAGTAGTCGCCAAGATCGCCTTCCACCAGCTTCATTGCTTCCAGCTCCGCCCACATCGTGTTTAGCTCGTCCATAGCGTCTACTTCGACCGGTTGTTCGCCCGTCAGTTCTGCGATTTGTCGTTCTCCCATGGCTTGGACTTCGGCTTCGATTTGCTCTGCGATAGTCTGTTCCACTGACTAAATCCCAGGTTTTCATGTTCACACCCAAGATGTTAGACTTGAGACATGAATTTACATTGTCAATACATTATTCTTTCGACTATCTATCAATACATCTCTCAGTTTAGATCTTCTTATCTACCAACTGTGAAAGAGTCATAAATTAAATATTTCTATAAGAAAAAATATATATTTATATTGATCAAATCATTTTTTTCATTAAAAATTGAATGGCAATAAACTTACTAATAATACTCTATTCAAATGACCCAACAAATTCAACAAAACAATTAACGAAAATTTTGGAAAGCTTGAAAGAATTTTTGATTTTTAAATCCTGGTATTTCTGTTCTGTGCTTCGTCCATTTACGGCCAGACAATATACCAGACGTCATTCGTAGGCTCCTAAAGCTCTGTCGACCATGTCCTGAGGCGATTCTCGGAACGCTTGCTCGATTCTTCTGCGTAGTTCAGCCATTGAAGAGATCGAAGTTGTGTTAACCTTGCTCTAAATACATAAAAAGAAATCCATCGGTGTCAGATCCGGCGAGTGAAGCGGCCAGGCGATCGGAGCAGGAGCAGCAGGCGTTCCATGGCCCATCCATTTCTGCTGTCTTTTCTGGCGTTTGAGCATACTGAAAGTTCGAATATGCAAAAGATCAATAAAGAAAAAGAAAACAAACCTTTGTTCCGACTCGCTTCTTGTTCTTCAAAACGCCTTCCTGGAACTTGTCGTACCACTCTTTGATACCCTTTTTGCATCTGGCGCTGTCACTCGATTATCTGCTTGATTGGCACAGAATTTTCTACTGTATCTCTTCTGGAGGTTGGCGAACCATTCGACGCACTTTGCTTAGATTTCGGCAAAAGGCAGGACTTAAAAAAAGTTATGACAGAAAATCACTCGGATCTTTAAAATGGCTCACCCTGTATTAATAGATTTTCTAAAAAAAAATTAGACATAAGACGCACTTTGACTGTATTTTAACTTTTCTTCATAGTTTTTACGTAGCTTTTTTTTAAATCATACTATCATATAGCCCTAGATATACGCTTTTCAATCAGCTATCAAACTCTGATAAATATTTTTAAAAATGTTTAAAATCAAGTCTCTAAACGGGGAATTTTTTTTCGACATAGTTAGTTTATTCAAAATCATAAAATTCCTACAGTTTGATACCCTATAAAAAGCGTATATTTCAGGCTATGCTAAGGTATGATTTAAAAAAAAGAAACTTTTAAATAAGCTGAGTTAAAACCAATAAATAATTTCTGAAATTGAATTAAAAGGAAAAAAATGTGACTGTTTTTGAGTCACTCGTTAGATATTCAATGAGGTAAGACCATGAATGATAATTAACCCATTTCTACCAGAATTAGTTTTCAAAAAAATTGATTTTTTTTTAATATTAAGGGAATTAAAAAAAGTTATGACACAAATTTACTCGCGTCTTTATAGTGGCCCTCCCATGTATTTAAAATAAGTGTAGGTATTTGTTGTTTGTCACGATATAAATGTATTTATAAAACTTTTTTTTTGAAATACAACCGTATGGAACATATATTCACAATGTTCAGTGACTGTTGTAATTATAATATGCTGTGTCATGACAAAGCCAAGCAAGAAGAAGAAATAATTGGTTAATTTACAATAAAAATAATTTCTTTATTTAAGTATACAAAACAAAAAACAAAATGCATCCACAACTCTCAAGCGCGATTTGCTTAATCTTTTGTATCTTTACCAGATTAACAATACAAGTGTTAGTCTGACATATGACCCAAAGTGTACATTTTCTTCGTCTGAGCGCAGATTTAAATATTCCAAACTTACTAGGCCTCCTGTGTACACTCTCCCATTCACACTAGAGGCTAAGTATACATCTGGTGCATTGACAGGAAAAATTAATGTAGGTCTTCCACCTATTTCTTACTCTATGATTTTTGACAACGATGTTTCTGAGACAGTGTTTAGCAAAGACTTTTTGACGCTACTATCATATACGACAGTAGCGTTTTGGGGGGTGGGGTATATTACAGTAGAGCCGACTTTTAAAAAAAAAGGTATTGAATGATTCTATGTCTTTTACTGAAATTTTTAGTAAGAGATTTAAAACAAGAGGAAACATCACACCTGATTACAATTGTAGTCTTACAGGTTTAAATGATACATTTTGGGAAGATAAATTATAAATATCCTTATAAAATATCCTTCGTGCCTTCCGTAATGTGGATGTTTTAAAAAAGTCGCGTGAAAGCAGTACATTGTGAGTGATTCGATAAACATCTTCTAATCTATTTTATCATTTTATAGCGGTCCACTGTTCTTCTGGAGAATTCAAATTCAAGCAGTTTGGATGATGTGTCTTCTCAATGCACATTTTCGGTCCTGCTCCTCGTACTCATAGCAAATTTGGTGGTCTCTGTAGTATGGAACAAGTTATCCTACGAGTTTTTGAAATTTTTTGGTCATTTTGTTGGTTAGGTCATTCTCCGACTTCTGATCATCAAAGACATTGTGCATTCGGCTCGAATTCCGGCTTTTTGTGGTAATAGCTACTGATGAAACACATAAATGTCAACTCTGCTTGAAAATGAAATCGGATGTTAGTATAGACGACAAAATCGATATTGCTCGAGTATTCGTCGAGTGGACAGGTTTGTTCAACTACTAAAAAATTAAAAATTAATTTAATTATAAAAAAGCAATTTAAAACTTTAAGGTGACGTTTTGTCTCGCATGATTGTCTCTTTTTTGAATACTTGTCGATTCTCTATTTTGGACCAAGATCAAATCATCGATGACTTGGATTACTCTCAGGATGAATAAGAAGGGCACCAACTGCAAAAGAACAAGCAAGAAAGGCACCACCTGCGAAAGAAAGCTATATAAAGGGCACCACCTATTCGATCTGTTGCTATTTCGTCGTTATTGTTTGTTTATAAAATCATCTTTGTGAATAACAGTGGGAATGATATCAAGTAACTTTGAGTCACGTAAACTGGCACAATCTAATTAAAGAAACTTCGAAACCCGTAGGGCCGCCAAGCACCAGTAATAACAAAAACAGAAGATACTTAAAGCCAGCAAAAAAGAATGACAGCAAATAGTTAGAAGAGAGCCCTTTTAACTAAAGTCGAATATTGGAAAAAAAGAGAAGATACTCAGGGCTAGGGCAAAAAAGATGACAGCAAAGTCTCTTCTTCCCCCATCTCGTCCTCTCTAGTTCTCTCACTTACTTCGATATTCTAAGAGTTGTATTGGGAAGGGACAACAAAAAGAAGTCAGTTATTCAAAAAAAAAGAGACATTAAACGTTTTTATAGATACTTACCATTACCGTATATAAAATGACTCCGAAAAAAATTTTTTTGACTAACATTGGGGAGAGTGTAATGCTTTTTTGGTCTTGTGGACTTATTTTGCTTGTTTTTGATGCAAAAAATAAATAAAATAAACTTGTGACCAAAAACTTTGCAGAGGTAAAAACTACTCGTCAAATTTAAGTCTTTTTCTTGAAAACTGCAATTTGGTCACTAAAACAAACTTTTCCGCAGAACTTTTTATTTCAAAGTTCATAAAATTCACTGCTGACTGATAAAGAGAAAGAGACAAATTGAATTCTAAGATACGCTATCCTGAAATTTGGCTAAAAACAAAACTATTTTAAACTACTAGTTTTAACAAAACAATTTTTTGAATCATTTGTTGAGTTAAAAGGGAGTTTAAAGTCAAAATTATTGCAGTACAGTCAAACCTCGATATACTGATACCCCAAAAGGCCGGTCTTTATATTGGAGCCGTAACAAATATTTATGTTTTTTTTTCGGAAAGTGCAGAAAATAAGCTGCAAAATAAGGTATCGTTAGTTGAAAGTTCAGTTTTTAAAAATTAATTATGGCTTCAGAGACATTCAAAAAATAGGGAATTTTAGGCTACTAAAAATTTGTTTACTTTGTGGAAACTTTCGCATTATTCTAAAAAATATAGACAGGACATGCTAAATTTTTAAATGGAATTTTAAAGATTATATGTTTTGTTACAAAAAATGGTGTGATGTTAACTTTGTTTAAGTAATAAAAATCAGGCGTGGGCTCAAATCATTAAAAAATAAAGATTTTGAAATTCGGCCAAAATGGGTTAAACCGCTTTGGGGTTACTTAGTAACCTGCACTTGGGACAGGGAGTACCCGAAGTATACCGAAGTAAGTGCGTTAAGCCGTTGAGGTTGGAAAATTTTACATCGGTGGCGCAGTGGATAAGCGTTAGTGTCTTATAGCCAAAATAGGGTCGCAGGTTTGTCGACACGTGGTGGCACGCTAGTTATTTGGCTTGTTTGACCAATGTGTAGGGGTAATTAGAGTCGGTGATTTCTGATCTGGCGTCACAAAGTAGAATTACCCCGATAAATTGTCAAAAAACCCAAAATAACTAGCGCGTCACCACGTGGGGTCGAACCTGCGACCCATTTTGGGCCATGAAAACAAACACTTATCCCATGCCATCGGATGTTAAATTTTGCAACCTAAACGGCTTTTCCTTCTCCTTTAAGAGAAATTGGTTAAATTGGAAAAAAAAATAGCATATCTTTTCGCAAAAAAAAAACAATTTGCACGAAATACTGCTTTGCGTTGTAATATTTAAATTCTTTTTGCTTTGAATGACTTTTTTTTAATTGCTTGAAATGGAATTTTCACGCTGTCCTTTGTGCCTTCTTCTATCTCCTTTAAGACATATTAAGTCTTTCAGGCTTCACAACATTTCGTACCTGTAACAAAATACATTTTTTAAAATTAAAATCATGTTTGAGTCAAACGCTCTTTAGATTTATTGCGGATAGGTTATAATACAGGGTGATTCATTGTAAACGGATGAGTGAATTTTAGTCATAACTATTTGCGGTTTTCCAGCGAGATATTTTTTTATTCGAAAGAGCAACTGATCGAATAGTATCAAATATTTATCTTTGACCACTCTCCATTATCAATGTTTCAGTATTTAAAAAAAGTGTCCAATCACTTTGACGGCCGAACTGCGCGGAAGAATGATGAAAGCCTTCGCCGAACTGACTCAGCACATGATCGACAGAGCCATTAGAGAATACGAACGACGACTGTAGTACTGCCTGGAAAGGAAGAAGCACAGAGCAGAAATATTAGAAAAAAAATTCAAAAATTGAATATCTTCTGAAATTCTTGCTCAATTCTTCTGCGAAGTTCGGTTATCGAAGAGATTGCACGCTTTTTTTAAATACTGAAACATTAACAACGGACCGCTGGCAAAGATGAACATTTGGTATCATTCAATCGGTGCATAGCGGCTCTCTTGAAAAAAAAGGCTCTAACTAATTTCAACCGTCAAATTAATGATTTACGCCGTCAAATTTATTTTTTAACCTGTAAAATTTGAATTTTGAGCAAAATACTCGTTTGCCCGTCAAATTACTGATTTATCCGTCAAATTATTGATACATCTCGTCAAACTTGAAATTTTAGTGAATTCCTGCAGTAAATTTTGCGGGAATTCAAATTGTATAGCATACAAATAACTTGGATCGCTCAGAATCCCACCCCGCAATGGCCAGAAGCTCCTAAAAGTTGTGCTTTAGGAGTTTACTGGGAGGGGGTAAACTTTTTGCGAAAAATTCATTGAGCGGATCAGAATTTTAGTCATAATGGCTAAATCGCTCAAAATTCCACCCTGAACCATTCTCAACTTTTATCACCCTAAGCACTGATTTAGGGTAGTTATAAGCTGATTTGGAGCAGTATAGGATGTTTTAGGGTGGTTCAAGGTGGTTGAGAATGGTTCAGAATGAAATTCTGAGCGATTCGATGCGAATATCTCGCAAGAAAACCGCGAATTCAAATTTACTCATCTATTAATAGTAAATCACATTATTCAAATATTTTTTTGTTGTAAATTTTATTGTTAACACTTAAAAGCCGGATTGTGCTAATGGGAGCGTTTTGCTCAGAATTTTTGCACTCAACAAGATAGGCGAAGGAAAGTTTCAAAAAAACCTTTTTTCTGGGTTAATTCAAATTTGCGCCTTTTCTGGCGTTCTGTATTCACACGTTATCAAGAGAAAAAATTTTCTTTTGCAAAATTTAGGCCAGTTAACTATAAAACGGGCATAATATTGTGTCTCAAATTCCAAAAAGTTTTTAATTACAGAACGCCAGAAAAGGTGCAAATTTGAAATACTAGGATAATACTAGGATAGCTAGGATAAATTTTTTCCGCACCGGATAAAGCCCTAGTTACGCAAAATTGTTTCTAAATAAAACGATACAATCATATGACTAAAACAACTCAAAATTGAGAATGTCCGTCAATGAATCTCTAAAAAAGTCGCAAAAAAAGAACTTTTTTGAAACTTTCTTTCACCTATCTTGTTCAGCACGACATTCTGAACAAAAAGCTCCCATTAGCACAAACCGGCTTTTAAGTGTTAAAGGACCATACTTGTTTAGGACAATATGAAATTATATTTTCGTTGATTTTTAATATATTTGAAATGAATAATTGAAAACAATAGAGCGGACACGGACCCGAGCCTCGAACCCGAAACAAACTATTACCACACTCCACTGCGCTATCAAGGTAGGTGCAGGATCAAAATACCCAAAGACAAAATACCCAATTACAAAATACCCAATTACAAAATACCCAAAGACAAAATACCCAACGGACAAAATACCCAATGGTCTAAAATAACCAATGAACAAAATACCCAATGGTCAAAATACCCAAAGACAAAACACCCAAAGACAAAATACCCAATATGCATATTGTGCAAATAATGTGCACTATATGCTATTATCGTAATAACACAACATCTAATTTGCACCATATGGCTTTAAATGTTGATAGGCCATCAAAAGTCCACCAAAAAAAACATATTTTGTCTTTGGGTATTTTGTCCATTGGGTATTTTGACCATTGGGTATTTTGACCATTGGGTATTTTGACCATTGGGTATTTTGTACTTTGGGTATTTTGTCTTTGGGTATTTTGATCCTGCACTATCAAGGTAACTAATGTCTAATGTTTTAATTACTTCCATATACCAAAATACATAATTTAAAAAAGTATTTTTGTAGTGAAAAAATGTCCCGCGCGCGTTTGAATTTGCGAAATTCTCACAGTCATCAACAAGTATGGTCTTTGAAGCTTTAATTTTCATTAGGGCCTGGCCACAATGGAAATGAAGATATCGATGTCGAAGTAAAGCAATGTCTAGATCTCGCGCTTTTGATTGAAAAATGCCAAATTTGATATAGATGACCTAAATCAATTTTTTTTATTTTAAGTATAGGTCATCTATATTGAAGCCAGGCCTTTAAAGCGGCAAACCTTCCTCTTATTTTTTAGTGATGCAAAACTTAATAGTTTTCCACTTCATTTTTTACAAAGATACAAAATACCTGATGAAAAGTTATAGGTGGTTCGTTGGCTGCACGTAGCATTGATATTTCAGCCAACTTGAAAATTTTTTTAGGTGTTTTATCTTTATGAAATTTACAGAGATTTTTTATAAAATCTTTTTCTGAAGAATTTAATGGTTTACTTGGCTCTGAAAATTTGTTTTTATTTGAAAATTTAGTTTGGTGCATAGGTTCGTAGCGTTTCTCAATTTTATTTTTACATAGTATAAGCAAAAATAAATGTTATTTTTGTCTGTATAGAATGAATAACTTTCTAGTATAACCTGATTTTTGTGTGAATTGCTATTTTTTAAAATTAATAGTAGACAGAAACTATCAACATGGTCCTACTGCAGAATCGTTGTCCAAAATATGCCTTGGTCCCGCCTGTTGATTTTTCTCGAAAAAACAGCTTGGTCTCCCCTGTTCATAAGGGTTATGGCTTAAAACAATCACCTTTAAAAAACCAAGGGACCAAGACATATTTTGGACAACGATTCTGCGGACCGCTCGACCGGCAATCGACACTTTAGTAAAAAATTGCTTTAAGGGATATTCTTATGTTGACCGAATATTTTGACTGCAGTGTTCGAATACGCCATTGAACAGATTAATATTTTCGTTTATTTTTTACAAGCATTTATCACCCCTTGACCTAATTTTTTATGAGGAACATGAAAATTTTATTGGTTTTTTTCAGTTACCGTATTTCCTCTAATAGAGCCTTTCGGGGGCTCTATTTTTTGGATGCCCGAAAATCGAAAAATTTGGAATTCGATCTCGAGATTTTTGGGTGCTCAACTAAAATCTGAAAAGTGCAATCGGTAGAGCTCGTGGGAGTTAAGAAAACGCGTAAAACAGCTTTGCAAAAAATTGACTCTGGGCTGAGATATAGGTCCTCAAAGTTAGGGGGCTCTATTAGAGGGGGCTCTATTAGAGGAAATACGGTACCCATTGTAAGTTGGCTTTTTGTAAAATATAGATTACTGATGTTTTTTAATAAGTCTGAACCTGTAAAATTTCTAAAACCAACATGTTTTTCATTTCCTTTTTACAACTTTTATTTTATTTTCCTTATTTTTTTAAAGATCGAAACCAGAGAGACAAAAAATATTTTAATATTCAAAGTTAAAAATTTTACAAAAAGGGAATTGAGAACGCGTTGGTTTTAGAAATTTCACAGGTTCAGAGTTAAAAAAAAATTTACTGTTCTATATTTTACAAAAAGCAAACTTACAATGCGTCTCCAAAAATACTCCAACACCATACCTCCACATCCCAATCGAACTATACCCCCACATCTCAATCGAACTATACCCGCACATCTCAATCGAACTATACCCCCACATCTCAATCGAACTATACATCCACATCTCAATCGAACTATACCCCCACATCTCAATCGAACTATACCCCACATCTCAATCGAACTATACCCCACATCTCAATCGAACTATACCCCACATCTCAATCGAACTATACCCCACATCTCAATCGAACTATACACATCTCAATCGAACTATACCCCACATCTCAATCGAATACCGCACATCTCAATCGAACTATACCCCACATCTCATTCAATCGAATCTCAATATCTCCCACAATCTCCACAGAACCTCCTATCTCAATCGATACTCAATACCCCACATCACCTCAATACAATCTGATTGCTCATTTTCAGCTTTTCATTTCCTATCCCACATGAAAAAACTTTCATTTTTCACTTTCAGTTTTTCACTTTTATTCCAATCTTACAATGGTTCATCAAACAAGTCTAAACATCATAACTTTATTTTCACACTTGAACAACGACATAACAAGGCCAGTTAACATCTACGACATACCATCAAAGTATATTCTTGCTCGTTTTCTTTGGCAGCTCATCCTTGTTCGCAAAGATTCTCATTGCGGCAGGACACCAGCTCCAGCTTCTTCTCGTAGATGTAAAGTTCCTTTAGGCGATTGTCAGTTCTCGGCCTGATCTCCTCTTCCAGAGATTTTGGTAGTTTCCTTAAGGTAACATTTAGAGTCCCATATCTAAAATTTATGAAAATTACTGCATCGTTGACGAGAAAGACGCATTCTTGGTGGCTCAACCCTACTAAATAAGGCAATGAACATTCGCGGACGCTTCCTGCATCACTTCATCTTCGGAACTTTCATTGGTTGAACACATCTTCTTTCTAAAAGTGAACACCGTTAGACATGCACGGACGTATAGCTAATAAACACCGAGATCGGCGAAGAAAAATAATACTAGATGAAGAATCAAAATATTTTGTAAAATTGTAGACGGGTACACCGGTCTACAATTTTTCATGTAAATTGAAAAATTTTCACTTTTCATTTTCACTTTTCAAATGGTGAGACAGAGAATGAAATTTTTCATTTTTTTTTCATTTTCAATTTTCATTTTTCAAATTTTAGTGAGACAGAAATTTTTCATTTTTCACTTTTCATTTTTCATTTTTCACTTTTCACTTTTCAATTAGTGGGATAGGCCCCTGAAGCTAAATTGATTAAATTTGAAAAAAATCACCTTGCTTTTCTTTTTCGTAACTAATTTTCTACGATCATTATGTATAATCTTCTGTACCTTAAATTATTTTTCATTAATTTTTCTCACATTTTTTTTTCTCTCATTAATTTTTCTCTCAATTTTTTTCTCTCATTAATTTTTCTCTCAATTTTTTTTCTCTCATTAATTTTTTTTTCTCTCTCTGTCTAAATTCAAAATTTCTAGATTCAAGAAAGGGTTCAAGAAGCAATTTTTCGAACTGGCGCGTTTTTTCAATGTCTTTTTGTAAATTCCGAAAAAGTGAGGATTTTTCCGAGTGTTTGTAATTTATTTTGCTCTGTGATGACAAGTTTTATACCATTTGACGCAGAATGGACAGCTCTTTTTTTATAGAAACAGATTCTGCAAATGACAGTAAAAAAGTAAATATATATACTGTGTGAATATACATTGATCAGAAAAAAAATTTCTAAACAATCTTTTTCCCCTAAAAAACCTCTACACATCAGATAAACGAACCCACTAAAAAGTAACCGGACTGGTCGGTTAAGTGAAAACCTGGTTTTTTGGCTAATAAACCGAAACCGAAAACAGGTTTCAAAAAAACCGGAAAAACCGAAAACCGGTTTCAAAAAAACCGGAAAAACCGAAAACCGGTTTTAGAAAAATACCGGTTTATTTGCGACAAAAATTAACCGAAAACCGGGTACAGTTCGGTTAAAAACAAGCTTTGAAAAAAACCGGTTTTTTTAAACTAACCGATCCAAAAAACCGACCGAATGCAACCCTACTAAAGAGTATCCTATCTGAAGTTAAATGAAGTTAAGTGGTGGCTGGGAAATTTTGATTTTTTAAATTTTTTAAAGAAATTTTAGTTTTTATTGTCAATATGGCAATTATGATGCCAGATTCGTGTTCAGCATGGTCGATTTACTTATGGACATGTAATCAGAAAAGTATAATGAGGCCATCAAAAATTTGAGATTATGCCTTAGTCCCCCTGTGGTTTAAAAATAAGTACATACAGGGTGGCGTAAGAAAAATCGAGCACTTTTTTGAAAATTCAATAATGTGAACATTTGCTATTCTTATCACTTTTGCAGCATTTTGTGTTACCGTTGTGCTCTTTGTTCTCATTCATTTTGATTTTATTGTTTTGTTACACCAGTTTTCCTTGACTAGACTTGTGCTAGACGTCTGATTAACACAATTTTTTGTGGCTCTTCCTGCGTTAGAACTCGAGTCATGAATTCAGTATTTTAGGTGACAGCTCAAATCAGGAAGCAGGATCTGCGCGCCTCAGTGGTTCACCTACGACAAAATGGAGCCTCGTCAGCAGTGTGACAAATCTTTTCGGCATCAAAAGAGACACTGTTAAACGTGGGAAGGTCGCACATGTCGTAAAATTTTTATTCTCGACTCGATTCTTGTGTTTGACTTGACTCCAAAATCCTCGATCTCGTTGTTGTGGACACGAATTGCGTTTCCATTCTCATCGATGTCGTTCCTGCAAATAAGTTAAATTATTTAGTAAAATGTTTTATTTTGTTTTGTTGTCAGTTTGAATCGTGTTTGTCCTACAACGGTTCAAACGCATTTGTATTGTAAATGAGTATATAAGGACTGGAGCATCTGTGTTCCATTCAGTCATTAGTGGAATAAAGAATTAAGCCAGTCGTGTCTCTCTCTCTCATGCTCGCTGGTGCCTCTCCGCCTCTTCTCTCTCCTTCTGCTAGGACTCAACATATTTAAAAAGTTTATTTTAATTAACTAGCGAATTTCTTCTTATGGCAGATTGTAAAGTGCCTGTATCCAACAGGTTTGCCAATTTGATTCCCAAGTTTGCGGTAAGCTTAACAAAATTGTAGTTCCTCGCTTGATTCTTTTTCGGATAATTGCCAAAAGTGTTTTCTTTTTCCTGTCTTGAACACGAAAAGCGAATGCCTTGCCCGTTTCACCATGCTGAATTCCGCCGAGGATCCACTGCTCATAGCTGCGCCTCTTCCGTCCACGATTGTACTTTCGTTTAGCGAAGCAAGTTTCATCAATTTCGACAATTTTGCCAGGCCCACCAATTGATCGATCGTTGTTGCAGTAGCTAAAACATATGTTATTAAATGATAAAAAAGAAAAACTCACTTCTGACAAATGTCTCTACGCAGTCTAAGCCAATCAACTACCGTCATTTTACCCAATTTTAATTCGCGGCAAAGGTGTTTATTGTCATAATCATAGGCCCACATATAGAACAGAAGCAGAATAGTGACAAGCAGAAGATTTGAACCAGCAAAGAAAGATCCAGAACGTATTGATTTAAGCCTAAAATGAAGCACCGTTTGATTTGCATATCCACTGAAACAAAAATAATAATAACAAAATATAAAAATAAATGTACCCGAACACCATCTTGATTCTCTTTGCGTTTTGACGATTCTCATTGGTTTGGCACATTTATCAAACGACATTGTATTCTTAAGCATATTCAATCCAACGTAAGCCGAAATTGCATCTTCATTTGACATCTGGAAAAGGTCGCGGAGAGAAATTATCTGAAACTGAAGCACTTGTTTGACACACTGCGGATCGAGCAAAAAGGGCGAAGAAGCTTTCATCTAAAACATTTATACACATCAAAAAAATAATTTTCGAGAAAAAACAACAGGGGGACCAAGGCTTATTATGAGACCTGATTGTATACTGGAACCCCGAAAAAAAAACTAGCATCGTATACCACTGGGGTCAAAATTATCAGTGCATAAGGTGGTTAGAAGTGTTCATAATTCTACATTTCGTCATAAGAAGTAAATAACTTTATTGATCCTTACGTTCATAACAGACTGATAACAGACCGGTATTTATAAGAATTCTACTTATTTAGGTACTTTTCGCTTACCGTATTCTCTCTAATAGAAAGCCATGGCCTTCTATTTTTCAACCCCCCTTTGGGGGTGGCCTTCTATTAGAAAGTGGCCTTCTAATAGAGAGTGGCCTTCTATTTTTTAACCTATCGGCTGAAAAATCCCGTTTTATTAGACCGTAGATAAAACTAAAAAAAAGAAAACTTGGAACAAAAAAGTATTTATTTCCCTTTACACCATATCATATAAATTCTTTATTTACAACCACGATTTAACAAACAATCAACAATCCAATGACACATCACTATCGTTCAAAATATTTTCTTCCTCTTCCTCCAGATCGATTTCTTCGAAGAGCTCAGCCATTTTTTTCTTCCCTCGCTTGCTGCAGCTTGGCTCGACCACTTGGTACCGGCCTCCTCCTTGAAGCAGTGAATTAGCAGATCCTCGCTCCCATCCGTGGCATTAGTGATTCCGCACGCCTTGAACGAGTTGGAGATGAGCTCCTTTGAGAGGCTTTCCCACGCTTCAACGATCCACTGCAGGTAGATGGTCATCGGCGCAGCTCGAGGATTCCCGCCCTTGGTCACTTCCTTCTCGCCGTGCAACATCCAATCTTCATAAAGCTGTCGGATCTTGGCCTTGAACAGAGAATTGAATGTTACTAAATGTTTCGAAGCACTTTTTTCGCCTAAAAATGCTCGTCTATTAGAAACTGCTCTTTGAAAAACGGTGTAGCTAAAACGCCTAGGGTGGCCTTCTATTAAAGTGGCCTTCTAATAGAGAGTGGCCTTCTATTTTTCAACCCCCCTTGGGAGACCTTCTATTAGAGAGTGGCTTTCTAATAGAGAGTGGCCTTCTATTAGAGAGAATACGGTATTTAGGTACCCCAGATTCGAAAATTGCAAATAAAAAACTTCAAAAAAACATATCGTGAACAGAACTTATGTTACAACCTAACAGTGAGAAATTAGCTCCGAAATTGTAAAAATTATGAACTCCATGGTTATTGGTAAGCTACTTATTTTTAGATCAAAAATCTTAGTTTTTTGAAAAATCTACTTATTTTTGAAACTTTTCGGTGGGATTCCTGTTCTAAACTTTTTTTCATCAAGAGTCTTGGTTAAAATCATATCTAAGGTATTTGAAAGCCCACATCTCTAACTCACCAAGCCCCAAGACCCTAAAGGGGGTGTAGAAATCAACGAAAAATTTGCTTATACTTTTACACCAAAAAATGTGTCTGAAGGGTCAAACTACTGTGTTGAACATATTTTTGGCCAACAGAAGTTGATATTTCTAGTTTATTTTTCACTGCTCTCCATAATATTTAGGGTTGTCAAGTCAAGGCCTCGATTACGAGTTTTGGACTTTTGCAGAATAAAAGCAAGGCAGAATCAATCACTACACTTTCGGTTCATGATTTTCGAAACAGAAAATGCAACAGCTATTAAATAATATGACAGCTTTAAAATGATATGCCCCCTGCACCCCCGAAGGGTGCGCGGAGTGCTTGGTGGCTTGTGATTAAAATTAGTGTAGTATCGCGTCAAAACATTAACGGCCTTTTTATAGCTTACCTCACTGACAGATAGACTTCTATTCTTATAAGTTTCTGTTATAATGGTGATAATTTCTTTTCGCTTTAAATGTGGATTTGTTTTTTCGACATAATTGTATAATTCAATGATTTGAGCCTTCACTTGTTTATCTGTATTTGTCTTAGGCTCTAAAATCAAAGTAAATGAAAGTTGGGTATTTTTGACTGAGGGCCTTAAAATTTTGAAATAATCCAGTGGTTGTTTATTTTCGTAGCAATTTTAGCAGTCCTTGTCATTTTTAAAAAAGTTAACAAGCTTATTATTTTTTTTGTTTCTTACGACTGTTTTTCAATTTTGCCGTCTGGCACCGTGGAAAAATTTAGTAAAGCTGCCGCAAAAATGAGAAAATTTCAAATAAAAGATTCCTGAAATTTATGCTTTCTAAAAGAATCAATTTTAAAATAAAATACCGTGTATTTTCTATTAAAGGCCCTCTCTCTAAAAAAGGCCTCCCGTCAATGACCTATACCTCAGCCCAGAAAAATCGACCCAAATTTTTTCCGACTTTTTGGGTGTTGAAAAAGAAAGACCGGAACCTTTAATAGAGATTATACAGTAAGCTAAAGAATAACTATTCATTTTTTATTCAATCATCTTTTGTTTAAAAATAAAAACATTTAAAAAACCTGAAAAATATGATTATATAAAAGCATTTTAGCGACAGGCTCCCTCGCATATTTTTTAAGGTTAGATCAAGACAGAAATGTTAAATTTTGAGGGAAGTAATAATAAAATTCTGTTGACAGGGGAGGAACGCCGGCTCAACCCCCATGTAAAATGATGACAATTTATTTAAAAACATGGAGCTACGTGGAAAAAATATTTATTTTATTTATGGAAGTTGGTCGAGTGCTCTCTTAGAAAAAAGAAATGAAAAATAAAGTTGAGGGTCAATGGTTTCGGTAGCTCAGTGGTAGAGTAGCGGAGGCCAGTGAAAGTTAACGTGGGTTTGATTTTCCCTCCGGGCTCGCCTTTTTTCTCGACTTTTGCCATTAGCACTGGTTTTGATTTCATCGACCTTATGAACATCTGAAACACTGGTTTCATGTTCACATTTGAGTATGCAGCTCATATAAAAGACAATGGCTATTCATCGTCTGCGTTATCAAAAGTTGTTGTATCGGACCGGGTTGGTTTATGGGAAAAAGGGTGACTTGTAAGGGTGATGGTTGGACGCCATCCCAAACCAAGGTTTAATAGTCTTGGTAGCTCAGTGCTAAAGCAGCGAAAGAATGTGAAAGTTGCAGCGGGTTCGAATTAAATTTGAAGCACACATTTTTCTCAACTTTTACTTTTAAATAATTTTTAATATGATGTTTTTTAATTTTCATTATTTTTGTAAAAAAAATATAATGGAGAACCCAGGAAATGTTCTTCTTTGATTATTCTTGTATTTCTCCTATTAAGCCACTGAGTCACACCTCAGAAGTAGTCAATGATAGAGTAGTCAATGATAGTAGTCAATGATAGTAGTCAATGAAGTAGTCAATGATAGATATAAATGGTTCAAACCAGGGCTGTACCGGATCCGGTGCAGCCCTGGCGCCGAAAAGCAGTGTAAAGTTGAGTTATTTTAAGTTTAGTTGACTGAGGTCGTTCCCCCTATAGTTTATATTCCCTTGTCTATTTTGCTTAGCCCTATGATCAAGCCAAAGCAGATAACCAAGCCTTTAAATATCCGTTTCGGCCAGCTCGATCTCTTTAGAGATCATTGCATTGTGTTTTTGCCTGTTTGTTTTAGTTTGTGCAGCTGAAAATAAACTTCAGTGTATTATTGTTGTTTACCTCCCTAACAAAACATTTAGTTGAGATTTGCCGAGGTGGAGCAAATTTGATTACCTGGGACGCTAGGTTTCAAATTTTAATGTAGCAGCAAGACAACCTCGAAATAAGAAAGGTGATGACCGGTATTTTTGTTGATCGATTATTGATGTTTACACTTAAATTCAGGAGTTCTTTTTGAGGCTTAGTAAAGGAATGGGACAATAAGCTAAAGAGGGATGATCGCAAAGTGCTGCTATACCTGACAACTGCTCAGCTCATCTGCCAAAATTGAAGTCAATATCAGCATAAAGTTCTTTCCGCCTAACACTACGTCACTCTCACAGGTTTGTTGATTGAGTTGAGTTGATAATAAACAATAAAAAATTTCAGCCAATGGACCAAGGAGTCATTCGAATCTCAAAGTGCACTACAGAAAGCTGCTCCTTCGTGTCCGAATCAGAGAATTGGAGGCTGGAAAAACTTTTAGTTATCATTGCTGACTCTTTTCACACGCTTCGCCGATCCTGGGCACAAGTAACTGAGGAGACTATCAAGAACTGCTTCCTACACGCCAAATTCATCCACAAGGTGATTTATGCAAATTTATGCTTTGATAATTTTTGGTATCTTTGACTTTAGGAGCTAGCAAATGAAGAGGAGAAAAGTGCAGAAATAGAAGCCGATCAAGATGATGATTTCCTCAGTGCCTGGAACAGTTTAATGAACTCGGAGGGATCGACGATGCTATCGTAATGGAGGACTTTATGAGCGTGGACGATTTGGTGGAAACTTGTGAGTTTTTCGAGAGTACCTATTTTGAGAGTACCTATAAGTACCTATTTTACATAGGTACTTATAGGTGGAACTCTCACACTGGCTGAAATTGTGGAGAACGTTTCAAGAAACGAAGAGGAAATAGATGTGAGCGAGAATGAGGCTACGGACGTGGAAGAAGTAGAAGTAGAGCAGCCGCCGATTAGCCGAGTCGAAGCTCAGAGGCATTTGGAATTCATCCGCCGATACGTACAAGAGAGCTTGGGGGATCTTGATGTGCTCAGTCATACTGATGCATTGGATGACTACTTTTATGAAGAGCGCCGAAAGAAGCAGATGCAGCCAAAAATAACTAATTACTTCTTGTCTAACTGTTGATGTTTATTTGTTGATGTATGTATTTGTTAGTGATGGGATAAAAAATCTTTCGTTTGAACATTATTGGGAAAATACAGTCAAGTCTTGATTTACCGAACATTTATTTGAAATTTGGTTCACAGACCTTCGATTCAACGAACCTTCGATTTAACGAAACCTTCGATTTAACGAACATTTTGATCGATCCCTAGAGGGTTCGTTATATCGAGTTTTGACTGTATAGGTGATTTACTATATGAAATTTCAATATTTATGTGAATAGTCAGAAAACAACCCAATCCGGAGACTCAAGAAACATGTAAAAATAGGCCGCAATTGCCTTGACAGAAGAAACGATCGAATGATTCAACATCCCCAATCATTGACCCTTGTTCGCTTGTAGAAGTCTTGGATATTGGAACCCACGCGTTTGGCCATGCTTAAAAGTCATAGCGTTAAATAGCGCAGTATGCGAAAATCATACAGAATAACACTTTGAGGAAAAAAAATGAAGAAAAATAGGGCGCGAAAAGTGAGATACAGTAAAAAAAATCATGTATCGTTACAACAAAATTTCAAGGATATATTGTTTTATGCCCAATTTTTTTTTCTATAAAAGGGGGCAAGTTTTCCCACAATGGAGCATTTGCCCCCTAAATGGCCATTATGGCCAACCTGTGTCCCTCCCTGCGGATTTTCGAAACATAATTTTTACAGTCCTACCTCTAAATGATGACAACCCTAACATTTCGATCTCCACCTGAGTCTGACACTAAGCCAAAAATTTTTTATTGCTTTTATGCATCAACGATATGACATTAGAAAGCTGGTAATCTACGCTTTCTTTTGCATATAAAATTAGATCAACCTATTAAAAATATTGGCATGGTCTGCCTCTTTGAAGTTGCATAGGAAAAAATCATGATTGGTCGGTTCACAAGGGCAGCTGACCACCATATAGTGACTTTTTGTAAATTTTTTTCACCATCGTATTCAGCGTAAAACTCTGCACAAGAACGTACAACTTTTCCCTTGTTAATAGTGTTTGAAAAGGAAAAACGTTTGGGCCGTTTTCTCGTTAGTATAAACAACTATAAAACACCTGGGAAAACTCATTTATGTGCTGATTATATTAGAATTTAGTTAAAAAATTTACTAGTTTTCACATGGCTTTCTTGTTGTGAAAGCCTGTCGGGTTGTTGAAAATTTTTTTGCTGTTTATCAGGACCATGCTGCGATGTGCTTTCTGCATTGAAATCTGATACGCGGACGGGAAAGAGATAGTAATCTGTGGGTTTCAGTACCAAATCTAAAAATAATTTGTTAAAACAAAATTTTCCGTTTTCTCATGGCCCTAGTAAACAATCGGGTACCAAAAAACAGCTTGGTCCCCCTGTTTTTTCCGAAACAGCTTGGTCCCCCTGTTGTTTTTTTTCAAAAACAGCTTGGTCCCCCTGTGTTTTTTCCGAAAAACAGCTTGGTCCCCTGTGTTGTTTTTCCGAAAACTGCTTGGTCCCCCTGTTGTTTTTTCAAAAACAGCTTGCTCCGTTTTTGAAAACAAATTCTCAAAATTTCACACAGTAAATTTTATTTGCATAAATTATTATTTTATTTACATATTTAGACAAACAATACAAAATTATTAACACAGATCATAATTTCAATACGATAAACCATTGAGACACGTTCACAAAAAGATTCTAATAAATTCTTGCGATCAGCTTTGCAGTTTTGTCGGAAGACAGCTTCAGCAACATAGGACGACTTCAATTTTTCGCTTGTTCCACGCAGCCTTTTGATCTTGTGCGTAGAAACCTTCAATTTTGTTGGTGTGAATTGAAGCAAGTTTCCATTCTCATCGTAATCATCTCTGAAAAATAACTTTAAAATAACAATTGTAAAATTTTTGTATAGTTACCTTGCAAATCGCTTTTTGTGACAAATGTTAAAGTGCTTGTAGCCGATAGGTTTGCCGAGTTGTTTACCCAATTTGCGATAGGCTGGCCATTCATCAGACAAAATAGTAGTTCCTTTCTTAATTTCTTTCGGATAATCGATAGCAGCGTTTTCTTCTTCCGATCTTGTACACGAAACGCAAAAGCCCTTCCATTTTCACCACGTTGGATACCGCCGAAGATCCACTGCTCATAGCTGCGACGCTTTCCTCGGTTATACTTTCTTTTCGCAAAACAAGTTTCGTCGATTTCAACAATTTCGCGAGGCCCACCAATTGATAGATCGTTGTTGCAATAACTAAAAATAAAAGTATTTTTAAATAACAACAAAAAACTTGCTTTTCGCATATGTCTCTACAAAGTCGAAGCCAATCAACAATCGTAGGTTTGCTCAAATTTAGTTCGCGGCAAAGATGCTTGTTATCGTAGTCGAAAGCCCACATATAAAAGATGAGAAGTGTTGACCGAAAAGGAAGATTTGAGCCGGCAAAGAAGGATCCAGATCGTATTGATTTCACAGAGCAGAAAACGCCTTTTGTTTTGCACATCCACTAAAACAAATTAAAATTATAGAATTATTAAAAAATTAAAATATACCCGAACACCATCTTGATTGTCAAAGCGTTTAACGATTCTCATTGATTTAGCGCATTTCTCACATGTCATCGTATTCTTCAGCAAATTGAGACCAACGAAAGCAAAGAGCACTTCTTCATTCGACATACAGAAGATTTTACGAAGAGTTATTGTCTGAAAGTTGAGCACTTGCTTGAGACAGGCATGTTCGATCAAAAACGTTTGAGATGTCATCTAAAAATGAGGTAGTTAGAAACCGTATGAACTAACTTTCTAGAAAATTAGTTTAACACACAAACAAAAAATTTAGAATACTGACAAAAAGCGTTCAACAAAAATTCATGAGATTGATGAATAAATTTTAACTTAAAAAAAAAAGCGGAAATTTAAAAAATTTGTTGGAAAAATATTCAAATTAGTTCACGTTTTTTTATTTCATGTAACCTTGATTATGTTTATAAAAAACATCAGGGGGGACCAAGATGTTTTTCGGAAAAAAACAACAGGGGGGACCAAGCTGTTTTTCGGAAAAAAACAACAGGGGGGACCAAGCTGTTTTTTGGTACCCGATTGTTTACTAGAACCAAATTTTCCGTTTTCTTATTAATTAAAAAATTGCAATTTCACATCACCTAGCATTTTTACGACAAAAAATAGCTTTTAACCAAGAAAAAAGATAAAGATTTGTCTGAAAAAAAAAGGTTTTCTCTTCAATAATATTTTCTCGATGCATTGGCGAGGTATAGCTAGTTCCATTGGGTGGACTCCATTATACCAAATCGCCCATAGAGTGGTTTTAGAGTATTATTTCAACGTTTTAGCACTTAAAACATGCAGAAAACATGTTTTGGGGCGCGGAAAGACATTTGCACAATTTTTTTTTTTGAAAATTTTGACTTTTTTCCTTGGCGGACGAAGGCAAACCACAGGTGAGGGTACCTACACACCTTGTTTTATTACTGGAACAAGGCAAATACATACAAGTATTGTTTGTATTAAATTGATAAAATTAATATATTATATTTTATGTGTAAGAGCTAGCCTAAACTTTACCATCATCATTGAATGTGAAAGAACGTGTTGGTGAATTTGACAAAAAGGTGGATTGATCAGTTTCATGTAAAGATTGACTTTGAACAGTGTTGTGCAGAACACCTGAAACATATTTATAATTCAAAACTAGAAGTACTGAGCGTAGACAAGGTAGCATTTTGTAAAGAATTTCATGTATATTCCGAATATGCCAAAAAAATTAACAAATGTTTTATTTTCAAAAGTTGTGGCTTATATTTATATAGACATCTCACCGGAACCCTCAAGTGCAACATCTTAGCTTCTTTCAAGCATGAACACGTATAATTCGAGGTGCTTCTAAATTTTTTTGGCTTCCCTTTCAAATTTTGGATGGTGGATTGTGGTCTGAATTTTGGACAGATTTTTAATTTTTGATGTGCGGTGTTATTTTCTTAACAAGTTTATTGGGCTAAGAATCTAGGCACTACAAATCATACACTTCATACAAAAATGGGGGCCCAATTCCCGACCAACCATACCCAGCCAGCCACTTCCCAACCAGACTAACTCTGTCTGGCCCCGACAACAGAGAACCGGTGGTGGGCGGAGTTGG
>JAMRYI010001348.1:0-29918 GCA_029231635.1 Ditylenchus weischeri | reverse complement strand
CTGTTATTTGGAAATGATTTTCTATGAAAGAAATGAAGAAATATGCGAAAAAAAAATCGATTCTGACTAAAAATTTGAAAAAAACGGAAGAGTTATGACACATACTGCAATACATGCCAAATGTTTAAATTTTGAAGGGTCAAGCCGTTCAGATTAAAAATTAGGATTGAAAGCTGGTCAGCAAAGTTCTGCAAATTTTTAGAAACAATTTTAAACATTTTACAAACTTGTACAAGGAAAAATAAAAAATTCTGTAAATCTACTTAGTACAGCATACGCTTTTGATTTTCTTGATTTTTGCCAGCCGTGTAAAAAATATTTTTATTGAAAATAACAAAAAAGGTTGTCTGTCAGACAAATGCTAAGCATTCGTTTCAAATTAATATAATCGACATCAATCAAAAATTTACTTTATTATTGAGAAAAGTGTGAGCAGGTATTTAGGTTGCCACCAGACCTGTGGCGGATAAAAACAATAATAAAAAACATTTGGTATTATATCTCATGCCAAGAGAAAGAGTGCATTCTAATGGCGCACATGACAGCAGCCAGGAATGTCCACACTCTCAACCCGTTCAAATACTCTTAAATCATGTTTTCCATTCGAGACAACAGCACTTTACTTCTTTTTATTAATTCTGCTTTACAGGGTGGCACATTAATGTAGTCAATAAATTTTTGACCACAACTTTTTATTTTTAAAATTGTGAAGGTAATTTTTTATAAGTAAGACACGCGTACAATAATTTACTCAGGTTTCCTTTTATGAAGTACAGTCGAACCTCGATATAACGACACCCTCGATATAACGACACCCAGAAATTGACCAATTTGGTCAGCTTTGACTAAAATCTAGTCAAATGAACCCTCGATATAACGACACGAAATTGACCAATTTGGTCAGCTTTGACTAAATCTAGTCAAATGAACCCTCGATATAACGACACCCAGAAATTGACCAATTTGGTCGACTTTGACTAAAATCTAGTCAAATGAACCCTCGATATAACGACTTTTAGAAATTACCAATTTGGTCGAGCTTTGACTAAAATCTAGTCAAATGAACCCTCGATATAACGACACCCAGAAATTGACCAATTTGGTCAGCTTTGACTAAAATCTAGTCAAATGAACCCTCGATATAACGACACCCAGAAATTGACCAATTTGGTCAGCTTTGACTAAAATCTAGTCAAATGAACCCTCGATATAACGACACCCAGAAATTGACCAATTTGGTCAGCTTTGACTAAAATCTAGTCAAATGAACCCTCGATATAACACACCGAAATTGACCAATTTGGTCAGCTTTGACTAAAATCTAGTCAAATGAACCCTCGATATAACGACACCCTTCGGGTGTCGTTATATCGAGCTCATTGTTTAGCTTAGGCGAAGACTTAGGCCGGGCAGGCCAGCATACTTGTGCATCAAAATGCGTGTCTTTTTGGTCTTTGTGGGTATCCACGCAGTGAGTTACTTTGCTAACCCATTTCTGCCGATGTGTGTCACAAATGACCATAAATTTAACTGACTTCCCTTTGAAATTTTCGTTAACATTACGCTCTATCATGGTCTACACAACTCATTTTTATTGGTTGGCCGAGGAGAAGAATTCAGAAAGCCTTCTAATTTGAAACTAGTTGGTAGAGCGATTGGGACCTATGAATGTCTACTGGAATACTGATGTTATTGCCTTACCATGAATAGAAAAGTACTGAGAAGCTGCCTTTGTTTTGTTGCCATTTTAAAGTTCCGAGTTCATAGTTAGTGTTATTCGACTTGTCAAGTCTTTTTACTCCAGAAAAAGATATGGTCAAAATATTAACACGGCTCTAATGGAGATCCGTACTCAAATTTTGCCTTGGTCCCCCTGTTGATTTTTAGAAAAATTTTCCTTTTTGCCTTGGTCCCCGTTGATTTTCCTTAGAGATTTTCTGGAAATTTTCCCGAGCCTTCATTGTCCTATTCCTCAATACTTAGAGCACACTGTTTACAATTAAAAATTTATTTTCATACTTAAGTTCAACAGTACAATAATACAATACTACAATGATGTAACAGAAGAATAGTTGATAGTAGCAATGACCTCAAACAAGGAACACATGACATTTTTCTTATCCACATTACAGTGCTGACGAAATACTGCTTCTGCGACATATGATGAAATGTGTTGAAGATGTTCCACGGAGGCGCTTGATCTTGTGTTTGACATGCATCCAGAATCCCTCCACCTTGTTGGTATGGATGCGCAGATCAGCTTCACTCCTTAAAGATCTACATTTGCAACAAGGAATATTTTTAAAAGAAAAGTGCCTTGCGAACACTTTCTTGTGACAAATTACATAATGCTTGTATCCGACTGGTTTCCCTAGTTGCTTGCCAAGTTTGCTGTACGAAATACCGAAGCACATCCTTTTCACTCAAGCGGAAGATATTCTGAAGGCGGAGATTTCTTGCATCAAAGGCCAACGTCGATTCAACAAGACTAGTGCTCTTCATGCGCGGAACTAAACAACAAAAATGTTTGGGTAGAACAAAAGTAAATGTGACGTTGAAATTTTCTAAAATCAACAGGGGGACCAAGGCAAAAAGGAAAATTTTCTAAAAATCAACAGGGGGACCATTTGAGTACGGATCTCCATTAGAGCCATTACTAGAGCCATTATTAACACTTAAGTAACTTATGGCTAAATTCATTCACCATCTTATAATACGCCACCCTGTAGTCATAGTGAAAGAAAATTGGTAGAGAATAGTAACACTTTTGAAGGATTTCTATGAAGTCAACTAACAAAAGAAACTTTCAAGTACATAGCAATCTAAAAAAGGGTCACACAAGAAGACCTACTCAACTATGCTCAAATCTTACAGTTGTGTTTCTTTTTAATTTGAAGATCTGGACAGTAGCTACACATTTTTTTTGAATTTGGATAGGCCAAAATGACAAGCCTGTTTTCGTTTATATACATTGCATGTTTTGTTTCTACTAGCAGTATTAATAGTTCGAAAGAAGAAAAAAACGAAGAAGTTACGACAGATCCATTAGAGGAGCTGAAACTGTCGAAATTTCAGTTAGAGGTTATTCAAAGTCTGAGAAGTAATGAATCAAGGAACCAAGAGTGAGCTTTTTGAATTTTGGAATTAAAACTTTGAAAACTAAATTTATAAAAAATACAAATGATCGAACACTTTTTAATATATCGAAATTTTGGTTCTACCGGAGAATCCGGTCCCATTTTTGCCTTGGTCCCCCTGTTGTTTTTTGGAATGTAATTGGAATTAATTGTATTAATTCCTGAATTTCTTGAATTAATTGAACAAATTTCTATGATACATAGAATCGACAATTATGATTAGTGGAATTCTATTAGTGTTTACATATATCCTGTGTTTAGTAATAAATAAAAATTTGACAATCCGATACCAATGCGATAAGATAGATTTTTGACATTCCAAAAACAGCAGGGGACCAAGGCAAAAACAACAGGGGACCAAGGCAAAAAAAACAGCAGGGGGACCAAGGCAAAAAAACAGCAGGGGGACCAAGGCAAAAAAACAGCAGGGGGACCAAGGCAAAAAAACAGCAGGGGACCAAGGCAAAAAAAAACAGCAGGGGGACCAAGGCAAAAACAGCAGGGGGACCAAGGCAAAAAAAAACAGCAGGGGACCAAGGCAAAAAAACAGCAGGGGACCAAGGCAAAAAAAAGCAGCAGGGGACCAAGGCAAAAAAAAAAACAGCAGGGGACCAAGGCAAAAAAACAGCAGGGGGACCAAGGCAAAAAAAACAGCAGGGGGACCAAGGCAAAAAAACAGCAGGGGGACCAAGGCAAAAAAACAGCAGGGGGACCAAGGCAAAAAAACAGCAGAGGGGACCAAGGCAAAAAAAAACAGCAGGGGACCAAGGCAAAAAAAAGCAGGGGGACCAAGGCAAAAAAACAGCAGGGGGACCAAGGCAAAAAAAACAGCAGGGGACCAAGGCAAAAAAACAGCAGGGGACCAAGGCAAAAAACAGCAGGGGACCAAGGCAAAAAAACAGCAGGGGGACCAAGGCAAAAAAACAGCAGGGGGACCAAGGCAAAAAAAACAGCAGGGGACCAAGGCAAAAAAACAGCAGGGGGACCAAGGCAAAAAAACAAGCAGGGGGACCAAGGCAAAAAAAAACAACAGGGGGACCAAGGCAAAAACAGCAGGGGACCAAGGCAAAAAAAACAGCAGGGGACCAAGGCAAAAAAACAGCAGGGGACCAAGGCAAAAAAAACAGCAGGGGGACCAAGGCAAAAATGGGACCGGATTCTCCGGTAAAAAATGCGCAATCCTTCGAGAAAGATGAAGACGTGCATTAACCCATTTTTGGCCGAATTTTTCGAAAAATTTGAGTTTTTTTTGGAAATTTTTTTATTGCTAAAAACGCTTTTAAGCTTTTTTTTTTAAATGAAAAACGGTAATTTGTTATATTTGCTGGCGGCAGAAGAACAAGATCGGCATCCATCAGATCCTCGTCACTCTCATCGTTGACCGAAAGTCGTGCCATGTAGGTGTCGAGCAGGGCGAGCTGCGGTTCATACTGTTCCTGGTACTCCTCATCTACCATCTGATCGTCTTCCATCATGTTCATAATCTAAAAATTGCAATGATGCGTAGATAACAAGCACAAAAAAGTTTGCACGCCAAACATGAGTCCTCAGATTTGAACAAAAATAACTGCGGAAAGAAAAAACAAATAAATAATTCAATAATTCAAAAATTTCATAGGGGGGACCAAGGCAATTTTTAGGACATTTAGGTACACGTGCGCATTAATGGGTTAAAGAACCATGAAACTTGATAAGGCAATTTGCGAAATTCGGACCACCTTGATTTTGTCAATGATGTTTTGGAAGTATTTTTTGTTTGCATTTAAAATGTTTTCAAAATTTTGAACCGACTACAGTCAAACCTCGATAAACAGACACCCTGGGGACCGTGCCTAAGATGTCGGTTCATCGAGGTTTCGGTTTACTGAGGTATCGGTTTAAAGAGGCTTTAAGTTCAATTCTAGACCAAAGTGTCGGTTTACCGAGGTTTTCAATAAAAGAGATTTCATATACATATATATTTGACACTTTTTTTTTCAAACTTTTGAATCGATTAAACTGAAACAAGTTTTTATGAGGTCAATATTAACGTTTACTTTGTTTTTCAGCTAAATTTTATTAAAAATAAGCCAAATTTGATTGGAAAATATGTATATTTGGTCCGAAATTGAGAGGGTGTCGGTTTATCGAGGGTGATTTCCTTTGTGTGTGCTGGCTCAAAGTGTCGGTTTAAAGAGGTGTCGGTTTATCGAGGTTTTACTGTGCTTGAGTCCAACTTTGATTGACATTTCGATGAGTTTTCGGTGTCTTCCATGGAAAAAGAGAAACAGAGTCCTCCAACTAATACACACCCTTTTAAAGGTGCATGCCCATGCGTTACACAGCGAATAAGAGCGAGGACTAGCAAAATTTTGAACCGTTCCTTTTTCACTGGTTCAGCATCAAATCTAATATTGATGACCTTATACTAATTGTTCAAATGAGGCAGAAAATTTATAAAATCTAGATTAGAACACGCATATTATTTTTTGAGAAGGAAAAGAACTGCCGGTACTCCTAAACGCTCAATTCTAATAGTTGAAATTGCTCAGTCGATCATAATTTAGGGTAGTAATTACTACGAAAAATTCTATTCAAGCATAAATAGAGTATAGATGTACAAAAATAGGTGTGGACTACCCAGTGTTTGCGTGAGCTCACTCAAAGTGAGAATCTCAGTGAGTGAGAGTGAGAGTGAGCTCACTCACTCCTCTCACACTCAATTTTCTGATTTTATTCTCACTCACTCCAATATTTTCAATCTCAGTCTCACTCTCACTCTCACTTGCTTACTTTTTCATTCTCAGTGAGAATTGAGTGAATTACATTTTTCTGTTTCAGGCCAAGATCAACACAGTTTTTATTTAAATCAAAGCAATGCGTACACCTGAATTCAAAAATAAAGACAGACAATTAACACTGATCAATCAAGCACAATGTTTGCATCTACTACCTTATTTTTTACAACTTGTTGATGCAACTCGGCTAGGTAATTGTCAACTGCTGTCTTCACCTGTTTCTGCAAAATAATTGGATCAAGAGTTGGTGGCACGGCATCAGGCGAAACGGCATCTTCAATTACATCAACTGCCTTATCTGCCGCCATACTCAGTGCTACGAATCCAGCCACTTTTGCAATTAACTCTTTGCAATTAATCTCTAATTTTAGTTCCGGCCTAACACTGATAGAGTCCAACCTACTGACGATCAACCTATATCCGGAATAATGAGTCGGCTCATGCAATTGCAGCAACCGCAGCCTGCCGCTGCATCAAAAACAAAGAAGGAGTGGATCAAGGATTGTATAGGACACATTTTAAAAGAGGATTCTTCCATGGCAAATCCGACAAATGCAGCTAAATTTTGGCAGGGCTTGATTACATCCGTACATTTTTTGAATTTGTTCGACTTATTGATTTCTCACAAACACAAGTTACAGGAGTGGAAACAGATTGCTGAATTGGCATTAGAGATATTGGCAGTGTCAGCCACTAGCAGCCCTATTGAACGCTGCTTTTCACAATGTGGATTGGCAACTGCCAGGCATAGGAGCAGGACAAAATTTGATCTGTTAAACGCAAAAACATTTGTCTACATTAATTCTAAAAACATTAACTAGTTATCAATGAAAATTCCAATGGCTTGAGTTAATAAAATATAATTTTTTTTGATTCTAGTTATTCTCACTAGGAGAATCTCAGTGAGCTCACTCACTCTCACTCACTCTCTTTCTCTACTCTCACTCTCTCTCATTCTCTGCCCGAAATTTTCACCTCACTCTCACTCTCATTCTCACTGCCCTAAAATATTTTGATTCTCACTCTCACTCACTGCCTAAAAAATCAGAGTGAGTGCAAACACTGGGACTACCATACAACTAATTTGTTCATTTTTAGTATTCTTGAACTAAATGAAAGAGTGCAAGACATGGTGTCACAAATGGACGGCAACACCCAGCGAATGCATGCTAATTGGGCTGGCCAGCTAAGAGATGCAGAACAAAAACGACTTCATGATCTAGAGGCTTGATTTATCACACTTTTATAACTTTTTTTTCACCGAAAACATTATTAGGAACTGAAATCCAAAATGTCTCCTGGTGCACAACATTTCCTAACAGTGGGCTCAGAAATCAAATGTTGATCAGTTATATACTTGTATATGTTTCAGCAAATTCTTTACATCCAGCAAAGCAGACAAATGAGTCAGACAGAAAAAGCAAATCAAATAGAAGTAATGGAAAAAACCGTCAGTCCTAAAGTCCGCAAAGAAATTGTTGATCATTTGTTGACTCAAAAAGATTCACAGAGTTAATTTAAGGTCGCTTATACAGTTTCTCAAATTTATTTATTGCAAAAATTGTTTTCTCTAGAGTTGGGTTACCGACCGGTAAGTTAATATCGAGGTAACTTACCGGTAAGTTACAGGTAACTTATCATAATGCCGGTAAGTAACCCGGAGTTATAATTTTTATGAATTTAATGCATTTAATGGTAAACAAATAGCAGATTCGTGTTTCCCGTGCAGTAAAACCGCGATATAGAGGCTTAGAAGGCTACTAAATTGAAAGGTTGCTGTATTGGAGTTTCAAATCCATTCAAAATTACGTTGGTCACTACATCAAAGTTTAACTCTACAGTTAATTGTACAGTCGGAAATCTCTTTAACTTACGGTAACTTACCAGAGCCTTCATAACTTACCGAAAATCGGTAAGTTATGAACAGGTTGCTCGCTGGACAATTAACTGTGGCCGTACAGTTAACTACAGTTACCACTACAGTTACTGCTCGCTGGACAATTAACTGTGGCCGTACAGTTAACTACAGTTATTGCTCGCTGGACAATTAACTGTGGCCGTACAGTTAACAGTAGTAACTGTAGTTGTAGTAACTGTAGTTAACTGTACGGCAGTAGTAACTGTAGTTAACTGTACGGCCACAGTTAATTGTCCAGCGAGCAACCCTTCAGCGAGCAACCGAAAATCGGTAAGTTACTGGTAAGTTACCGTAAGTTACCGTGGTAACTTACCACATCCCCAACCCTATTTTTCGATCAGTGATTTCAACACCAACCATTTATTTGATTGTTTGTGCTGTATAAAACTTTAATTTTTCAAATTGGATGTGATTTTAAAATTTCAGTCAAATCTCCATTTAAGATAAACCCTGGGAAGCGCTACAGAAAAATGTTACTTTTGACTTTTTGGCGAAAAACATGAAATTAAAGTAATGCGCAGAATAATTTTTAAGATAATGTTTTTTGTTAGGCTGTACCAGTGTTTTCAAAAGTCACACCATCACGCTTGGGTCACACTAACTTCACCGACCTTTTTATCTGAAATTTTATTTTCTTATCTCAGATGTTTTTACATCATATTGTAGCTGAGATTTTTCTCTATCCATTGAGTGGTCAGACGCTTCAGTTAAAAATATTTTTTGACAAAATCACACCAAGTGTGACCTTAAAAACACACTTTTTATGACAAGGTGTGACTTTAAAGTCACACTTGGTGTGATTTCGTCAAAAATTATTTTTGACTGGAGCGTCAGACCACCGAATCGATGGAGAAAAATTTCAGCTACAGGATGGTGTAAAAACATCGGTACTTCTCTAGTTGACATCACACCTCCAATTTTTGAATATTTTTGTTCAAATTTCTAGAAAATAAAGAGTGGCCATATAATCGATTATATTCATCAATGTGGGTCAAGAAGATCGAACTAAACCTCTTAAGTGATCCCGTAGTTTCCTCTGCCCCAAAAGCACAAGGGCACAAACAGAGGTGTGATGTCAACTAGAGAAGTACCAAATGTAGATAATTTAAATTTTATGGCTAAAATTTTCGCCGGTGCCTTAGGCTCCGAGGCTTGAAAAATAAAGCCCCCTCTCCAATAGAGCCCCCCTTCCCAATAAAAACCCCCTCTAGAGATTGATTGAAAAATAATTCCCCCGCGGGCTCTATTAAAACATTTACGGTAAATCCATTTGGTAAGCAATCCTAGATGAAAGTTCGGTAATAAAACAATTTCACATTTTTATAAGTAAAGTTATCATTTTTTGCTAATTGTTACAAAGTAATTGATTCTTTAGTTTTCATATATGTGTTAAATGTGTTGTAAAAAGCGTTTTCTGTTTCTCTGCCCGTGCAGTCTTGGAGTAATACAAAGACCTTTCAGCAAGGGGTTTTCCTTGTATACTTTTGATTAACCTTGTCGTTCATTCACTACTATTTTATTGAAGGCCACCTAATTGTTATTTATTTTTGTTCTGTCGCCTTCAACAAAAAATGCCGTATATTTGGTAAACTTTTCTAGCTTCATCTTTGCTTTCTTTTTAAAATATACTTTTAGCAGTCTCACTAGTGTGATACTGTCATCTTTTGTAGTTGTGCTAGGCATTCTGTTTGTTTATTTTAACGGCAGCTTTGATCCACAAATATATTCGTAGGTTTTTTGCACTTTGAATTTCGTTCAATAAAGGAGATCGAAGAGCTACTAGCAGGGCTGTGCAAACATCCGGAAGTTACATCCGGAGGTGGATGTTTGACCTCCACCTCCACCTCCAGGCCGGATGATCGGAGGTGGACGCGGAGGTTCAATTTTTTTGGTCGGAGGCGGATGTTTGAATAAACATCCGCCGGAGGTCGGAGGTGGAAGTGGAGGTGGCGAAAATTTGAACATCCGAACCTCCAACCCATCTCCGTTGAGATGTGTCAAAAATTTAAAATGAAACTCCCGCCTTTTAAATTTCTTGGCATTTTGTTTAATTACGAAACTTTCATTTCAGTGATTGAAGAAAACCCATCGTGGTTTGGCAGACTTGGTAGTCAGTTACAGTTGAATAAAGTATTATCACCAAATTACGTGAAGGTTAAAGGAGGTGGATGTCGAAAAAATTCCGGATGTTGGATGTTGACGTGGAGGTTAAAAATTTTCGCTGGAGGTGGATGTCGGACGTGGAGGTTCAACTTTTGGGTATGGAAGTGGATGTTTGGGTAAACATCCACCTCGGATGTTGGAAGTGGAAGCGGAGGTTCAAATTTTGGGGTGGAAGTTCGGATGTTGACGTGGAGGTTAAAAAATTTTCGCTGGAGGTGGATGTCGGACGTGGAGGTTCAACTTTTTTTGGGTATGGAAGTGGATGTTTGGGTAAACATCCACCTCCGGATGTTGGAAGTGGAAGCGGAGGTTCAAATTTTTGGGGGTGGAAGTTCGGATGTTGACGTGGAGGTTTGTTTTTGAGCTGCACAGCCCTGGCTACTAGGACACGTTACACAAAATATTAAATCTAATTGAAAAATCCAACACCTAATTTTTTTGCTTGTCTAAAGCTAATTTGGCGCTAGTGAAGAATAGGGTTCCAAAAATCAGCTTGGTCCCCCCTGTTGTTTTATTTGTAAAAACAACAAGGGAGACCAAGTTGTTTTTTATTAAAACTTATTAAAATTTATAGGACCAAACTAGCTTCTACGAAAAACAACAGGGGGGACCAAGCTGTTTTTTGGAACCCTATTCTTCACTGCAGCCGCTAATTTTGTGTCAAAATCATAATATTCTTACGAGCGTATTTCCTTTATTAGAAAAAAATTAAGGTACGGGATTTAAAGAATTAGGTGCTGAATTTTGCAAGCTCGATGTTGCAATTCAGTTACAACCTAAAAACAAAATTTATTTGGCAGGACTGTCTCAAATGCCCTTGACTCAAAATTGACAGTATCCCAAGTGCACCCCCCCCCTCGAAAAATTTTTTGTACTTTTAAATAAAAGTACCCATTTTCAGCTGAAAATTTTTATTCTGAGGCACCACAGTAAACGAAAATTCCTCAGCAATCCGAATCATAAAGCAGAATTTGAAAAAAATACTTAGTCGCTGAGATATGATTTAAAGTTGGAGTGTCAATATTTAAAAAAATGACCATTTAACTTTACTAAAACTTGAGATCATATCTCAACGACTAAGTATTTTTTTCAAATTCTGCTTTATGATTCGGATTGCTGAGGAATTTTCGCCTACTAAGGTGCCTCAGAATAAAAACTTTTAGCTGAAATTGGGTACTTTTATTTAAAAGTACAAAAATTTTTTCGAGGGTGGGGGGTGCACTTGGGCTTTTACGCTCAAATTGTGTTTTAACAGCATTTTTTACAGTATTAAGTCTTGAAACGTAAAGAAAATGCATTTTTAGGTAGCGGAAAGACTTTTTTGTTAAAAAAATGCACAAAAATTTCATTTTGACCCCCAAGGGTAGTACGTGGTTTCAAAACCGAATTTTATTTTTAATATTTTTATTCAAATTTTCCCAAATGCTTTCAAATATGCTTTGAAAGAAAAAAATCACAAAAATCGACGATTGACTGGAGGATTTCCGATAATCCAACAAGAATCCATTTGGATTTAATTTCAACCTGATTCCTCCACCTAAACATTCCCAAATGATCTAGCTCAGGTTAATCAGGTGGATCGGCAGGGGTCAAGATTGCAACCGACGTGCCAAGTCCTAAGGATCATTTTGGCATCGCATCAGTGCTGACAGAAACATTCATGGCATCCAGTCTTCTCAGATTACGGTGGATGGCAAAATTAACCAAAACCGAAAATTTCATAAAACCACTGGGTCAATTTAAAAATCGACAGCAAATCAAACAACTAAATACACCATAAGAAAGCTGTAGAAAAATGCTACATTCTGTTCAGACAGAATTTTTTTTTCAGAAAATTCCAGAGAATAAGCCATTTGAAGTTGACAGGTAGACTCTCTTAAAAGGGCATACCAGCGCGTTACACGAACAATTTCGAATTCGCAAAATGCGGGGACCAGGTACATTCAAACGAGAATTATTTTTAAATACAAATTTGGTGGTTGGTTGTGTATTCTATGCTAGCGACAAAAATCTCGAAAATATCAGCATGAGGGACCCATATACAGTCTAGTCTCGTTTATCCGACACCTCCTTTTAAAAATCAGGTGTCGGATAAATGAGACTAGACTGTAATCTCAAAAAAAATTCTGTGAATTTTTTTTGACAAAAAGAGTCTTTCCGCGACCTAAAAATGTATTTTCTCGTTTCAAGGCTTAAAACAGTCAAAAAAAACTGTTAAAACACGATTTCGAGCCAGAGGCATTTGAGGCATTTATTTTTATATGTTTAAGATTAAAAGAACCTCCCAAATTGGTCGGAGTTCTTGCACCAAACAAGCATCTCAGAAATGCAAACTTGATCCTTAAGGGTCAAATAAGTGGCCCAGAGTCTTTGCTAGTAGAAGGAAGTTAGTTGTTTGTCTCTTATGTTCCCAATTATTTATGACTTTTGTTTATTAACTATAGACACTATATACACGGGCACTTGGGATGCTAAAATTGTGAAAATTGTCGACGGAGTCATCAAGCAAACCATCAGGCTGACAAATGAAACCGTTTGCGGTATTTTTTCCTACTAACTATTTTAATAATTGCTACTTCTAAATCTGTGTTTTAGGAACATTCGACACAGAGGTAGTTAGATTAAATTAATTATTTTATTGCAATTTACTAATTTTTCAATCAAACTATAGCCGATATGTGGACGGCCTTTGGGTGAAATTTATATAATTACAAAAAAAGTTTTCTATATATTTGTAAATTTAGGCATAAGACGCTTGAATAAGGACTTATTAGTTGTGGCTGATGCGTACTTGGGTATTTACACTTTGGATTTTGCTCAAGGTTCGATTTATTTTTAGCTGTAACGCCGTGGTTGGCTTTAGGGAACGTCCATAAATTATGTCAGACTGACAGCCCGGTTTTGGGGACCCCACCCCCTGTCAGAAGATGTCAGAATGGGCCGGAATCCCAACGCCTCCCCCTATTAAAATCTGACAGTTTTCTGACACAACTTTAGACTTTCAAATTTTACATTGTATATCATGTTTAATAATCTAAGAACTCAACAATCATTCAGAAAATTTACAAAATTGTTTTCAAAAGGTATTTTTATATTATAGTTGCATACCGAAATTTCAATAGCATCTCTATATAGTATTTGGGACGGGTGAATGGGTGACGTATTTGAGTACATGTTTGGTCACAAAGGAAAACTTTTTTTAGTGTAATATTTTTATTTGCATGTTTATGCTCATTCGAAAGCTCTTTTAATGGCGGAGGACCTTTTGCAATTAGATTTGAAGATTATTGCGAAAAAAATTGAGATTTTGCCCTTTCAAAGTGAAAAGTGTATTTATATTTGAATTTCAAAATACGATATAGGCGCCGATAGGCGCCTGCTCTCCCTTGTACAAAATAGTTTTTTCGTAAATATGTGTTAGCTTGGTCTTGACTCACTCATTCGCCTCTTCTTTTTCTAAGGCCTTGTTTTTTTTATGTTTGAGACCATTTCATTGGCCGAAAGGATATCCAACTTTCGGAGCTTCAGGTATTGGTTCATAAAGTAGACTGCAGATATTAGCACTATCACAGTAAGCCTATAAAAATGCATATACGATGGTGATGTTGTCGTCAATCAAAGAGTTGCTGGCAGGAGTAGGAGGAAGTGTGCCTGCAGGAACGGGAGGCGGAGGAGGATATAACGTGCAAAACAGATAAACAAATACACAAAAAATTAGGTCAAAATTTTCAAAACTGATTTAAACTATTCCAGAAAATTTTCTGTGAAATCTGACATTCCTGTCAGAAAAAAGACCATTTACCCCCAACCCCCCTCTGTCAGATTTTTCAGATTGGGCTGGGCACTCCCCAACCCCCCTGTCAGCGTGACATAATTTATGGACGTTCCCTTATAGCATCACTTTAAACATCGTAAGTTGACAAAATCATTGATGTTGAAAAGATTCTTGAATGCTGTATGAGAATTCGTCCACTAAATTACGGAATTCACCCCCCATTTAAACTGGCCCTTTTGTTTATCAATTTTTCAAATACAACGGACAACTCAGTGCCCGGAAACCGCTTTTCGCTTCAAAACATGCGTTTTCATTCGACATTTGGCCTAAAATTTACTTTTTTAATTTTTCTGTAAGAAAACTTAAATTATAGGCCTAATGTAAAAGGAAAAACACATTTTAAATCTAAAAATCTGTTTCCTAGAACTTAGTTTCCCAATGTATCACTCAAAAATGATATATTTTTAAAAATTATATCATCTATCATAAACATTATTTCGATTAAGGCAAATGGAAACAAGTGTACTCTACAAAACAGAAAATTAACGGAGAATCGGTGGGTTAAATTCAAAGAGACTAATCTTACTGTTTGTTATTCAATAGTCCTGTTCCTTTTTTGTTATTGCAGATCTCCTTTGTTAATGATTTGGACGTGCTGGATGAAAATACAGTGTTTTTCACAGACTCTTCTAGTAAATGGGATCGCCGTCGTTTCTTGCATTCATTTATGGAAGCTAAACCTGATGGAAGGTGTTCTTTTTTATAGTTCTATATTGAGAAAACGCATTTTTGGTCATATTTAGAGTGTTTCGGTTGGACATTGCGTCTGGAGATGTCAAGGTGATCATGGATAAACTCTATTTTGCCAATGGGCTTCAACTTTTTCCTGACAAGCAGTCTTTTATTGTGTCCGAATGCTCAATGTCTCGCATTAAGAGGTAAGAAGGATCTCACGGACTTTTCTAGCAAATGGGGCTACTTGAAAAGTGTAAACCGTTTTGTGCTATTTTAAAGACATCAGTTTTTAAAGGGGCATGCCCACGCCAATAAGTCCAATTTCAAATATTTGAATTCCCGGGCACCAGTTTTTCTTATGGAGACAAAATCAATTTGAATTTCGATATTCATTTCGACCCTTTTGGGGGGCTTTTTATCAATGAAATTCAAATTGATTTTGTCTCCATAAGAAAAACTGGTGCTCGAGAATTCAAACATTTAAAATTGGACTTATTGGCGTGGGTATGCCCCTTTAAGGCGTCATTTTTAACCAAAAATTCGAAAGCTAAACGTTTAACAAGATAACCATAGCTTAGAAAAATTGAAAAGGTACGGTAGAAAGCCGGATTTTTCGGCCAATAAACTGAAACCAAAAACGTGTTCATATCCCACATCGAAATCAAATGTTGTAAGCCTGAGAATTTTTTGAATTAAGTTTAACGGCAATTTGTAAAAACTATCGTAGAATTTTAAAAAAGATAGTCCACTCCCAAATCGAGAATATTCATAAAAGGACAATGCAAAGAGTTCGTTCCCTCCTAGGGTCCGACACGTCTTTTGCCGACCATGATTGGCCAGTAAACTCCCAAAAATTGCAAGGATTACTATTCTACCTATCATTTCTTAAAATAAACTTTTTTCCAGTGAGATTTGCAGCTCTCAATATGTGACCACCATATCTAAAAAGGGTTTATATCGAGAGCGTCAGATCTTACTGGCAAAAGTTTTAACACTTTTAGAAATGATCGGTAGAATAGTAAAATTCAGAACTAGACTAGCCTATCAAGTTCGGAGTCGACAATGCTGTAAATAAGATTAAAAATCTAGGTTTTATTTTGCTGGTGCAAAGAAGGAAACTCAAGAAATATTCGTGGACAATCTACCCGGTCTACCTGACAATATTAGGCTCTCTCATACAAACACTTTCTATGTTGGACTAGCTGGTGTTAGACACTCCGATGAATTCTCATTAGTTGACAAACTGGGTGATTTACCATGGTTGCGAAAGCTGCTGATCGAGGTTTGATAGCTGCCATTAAAGATAGCACTTTGGTTAGCTTTAAAAACGGGTCAGCCTTGGTGGGCGGATGGAAGGCAAACCAAAGTCTAACCATATTGAAAAGCAGATAATTTTTTTTAAGATTATTCCCGAGCGGTACCTTGCCAAACTATTCACGTTAGTCAAAAGAAAATATGGAATCGCCATAGAATTGGACCAAGCGGGCCAAATAATTTCAGCTCCTCAAGATCCTGATGGTTTAATTGTAACAGATGCTTCACAGGTATTTTTTAAACTAGAGACTTTTTTGGTATTAAGCACGCCCATAGATGATAGAGTTTGTAGAGTTTGGAAAGATCAACAAAATGAGTTGTCGTACGTTTTAAAAAATAAACAATGTTGGGGTTAAAAAAGCAAAACAAATTTGAAAATAGTCAACTGTAGATCTTTGGTTCCTTTTTAACCCTTAGGAATAAGATTGCCTTTACCCTTACCTTTAGCAGAGGTAAAGGTAAAAGTAAAGCCTATTCCTAAACTGAAGGTAAATGTAAGGCTAGAGATAAAGGTAGAGAAAAGCTAGAGGTAAAGGTAGAGGTAAAACTTATTCCTACCGCCCCTGAGTGTTGAGATATGGCTTTCTGTAAAAATCAATTTCTTGAAAAAATGACCAAAATCCAAGTTTTGGTTTCACACTTTAACTTATGGGTTTTATTATCGAAGTTTAATAAGAAGAATAAGAAGAAAATTCTTTGATGAGTTTCACATTTGAAATTTTGCCGCGCAAATTTTGATTTTGAAACCTATCAAAAAATTTTATTCCTCTTTTTCTAATTAAATTTTGATAATGGAGCCCGATTTGGATTGATAAGACAAGGTGAAAGTCATTCAAAAACATTATGACCTAAGTGTAAACAACCGCGAACTTATATATAGACCAACCCAATATTAGAAGGAAAGATGATTGATAAGAGAAGGTTGTAAAAATCCACCGAGAACGTTTGGTACACCAGTTGTTCAAAAAGTATGCAAAAATACGGTGCCGAAAACATGATGAAAACATCTCGTAGATCATAATTCCTCATTTGGCACTTTTAAAAACTAGCTTAATTTAGGTTTCCGACGATGCAACTCATCTTTATTTGGGCAGTTTCCACGCTGACTTTATCGCCAAAGTTCCCAAGAAAGGGCTCTAACTTCCAAATCATGCAAATATTTTTGGGTTTTTTATTTGTAGATTATTCTAGGTATTGTAATTGTAGCTGGTATCATTTTGGTGCTCTAGATTTGTCTAATAAAATATTTACTTGCATTTACTTTTTTTACAACATTTTGTTGTTGTTGGTTGGAGCAAGTGGCGATCGCTTTTTTTTTAATCCAAGCACTCAATTTTTCGGCGTTAAGCACTATCGAATTCACTCAACTTTTGCAGTTTGCAGACAAATTTTGTGTGGCTCGGTAGATCCACCACAAATCGGGTGAGTGTACCCTTCAAATCCCATCCTCATCCAAGCGGACTGGTTGGTGGAGAGAAATCACCAAAATACCCATTGGTTGTGCGTAAATGGTGGTGGGACATGTCCAGCAAGCAAATCAGCCTTCCGCCACAACTGTGTCAACATGGCTGGACGTGACTGAAGGGAACAGCTCTTCAACTGGAAAGGCTAAATAAAATGTTCTTTTGGAGGGGGATGGGCAGGGAAACAGAGGGAAGATGGCCTTAATGCTCTTGACACCAGTCTATTGCTCCTGCTGCTCTTCTCTGCGTCCTGCGTTTTCATGGAAGTTAATGTTGTCGGTGTGGCGAATAGACTGACTGACTGTCTGGAAGGCCGCCGCTACACAAGCCACTGTTTTTGATGTTTGCTTTGTAATTAACCACTTTTTATTAAAATTTTGTTGGATTGGACTTCGTTTCATTTTTAGGTTCTAAAAATTTAAATTTGAATTAAAAGTCTGAAGTTCAGCCCCTTTTTAAAAGATTGAGCCAGTCATTTTTGTAAACTTATTGTGTATTTTCACATGCGAATTGGCTGTTTTCTTTTGCCCCAGACATATATCATCACCTCAGATGACCAAAACAATCAGAGTCTTAATTTCGGTAATTAAAAATAAGCTGAATTTCTGATAAGACTTGTGATGTCATTCGATTGATTATGTATTATAAATTAACATGGGTCTGACGTGGGAAAGAAGTATGGGTTTGGGTCAGACCGCGCAAATCACAATAGATCATTTTTCGATTGCCAACAAAGCTTACCCCTCTGTTTGACAAATTAATAAAGGAACTGTGTTGCCCAAGGGCAAATTATCCCTGTTCTCTTTGTGTGACGATTTCTGAAGAAAGACTGTTTAATCACTGATGAGAATTTGTCAAATTAATTGATTTTTAGTAATAGTAGATGTAGGATTTAAAATTACTTTTCTCAATATTTGATAAATTAGGATGCTATAGAAAATATAAATGAACATGAATTTTTGCATCAAACCTAACCTACCGTATAATTTCTGATATTTCTAGGGTTGGGTGATGAATGGTAAGTTAGATGGTAAGTTACGGTAACTTACCAGTAACTTACCGCGGTAACTTACCAGAGCCTTCATAACTTACCGAAAATCGGTAAGTTATACAGACAAATAAAAACAATTACGATTTAAACAGTTTACCGTAAAACAAAATGTTCTCCACATACTTTCTCCCTATACTTTTCCACATGTTGTTTTCAACACCTGTCACTGACACTTTAAACTCTTCACCAAAAAACTGAATTATGACGTCTTCAAATTAAACTTACTTCCTGTTTTGGTTTGTCCATCTGTAATTTATGCACTTATAATCAATGTTCTAACGTTTTAACTAATTTATTAGTGGCCATTACCAAATTCATACTTCAAAATATTTGTCAGCCCAATGTCTTTTAAAATATATTAAAGGGGCATGCCCGTCGCCGATGGGAGTGTTTTAAAAGGCGGGTACCAGGTCATTTCTAACGAGAATTATTTTGAAATACAAATTTGTTGAGTACTCTTCCGGTTATAAGTAATCAGAAAGACAGCATCGGTGGCCTAGTGGTACGGCCTCTTTTAAAAGCCAGTCGTCGGTTCGATTCCGGTTGAGCGCATATTTTTCTTCGACTTTTACTAAGGCTCTACTGTGTTTTCGCCAAAACAGTTATAACCAACACGGTTACATCATCATTTTTTTGTGGTTGTAACAGATAAAATCTATAGATTCAATTTATTCGCCAAGTAACAGTGAAAGCCAGAACTATTTTGGGTGAACAAGTGAACATGTAGGTACCACAAAAAATTAAAGATGTAACCGTGTTGGCTATAACGATTTTCGGCGGAAATAATTTGGGCGGAAACAGGGTAGAGCCTTTACTAAATTGCGTCCTTTTAGTTCTCGTTTGAATTTTACTGGTACCCGCCTTTCAAAATATTCCCATCAGCGACGTTGATATTAATATTCCCATCAGCGAAATTTTTGTGTGAACAGATAACTCTAGGAATTTTATTTGGTAGGGACGTTTTGCCATTTTGTTGCATGTGCAAAAAAACTGGCGAAACTTGCACGCACCTTTTTTTCATTGAAGTGCTTACTGATTTGATTTAGTAGTCAAAAAAGAAAATTGGCGTATTTTGAACAAAAGTACAGTGGAGTCGCGATCAAACGACCCTTCTCGGGTTCAACCCTCATCTGGGCCTAACACTTATTCACCCCAAATTTCTAAAGTCTTTTAAAGGGGGTATAATATCAGGGGGGAAATTTGACATAAAAGCCCCAACTTCCCCCGTCTAGAGAAATTTATTTTTTCAACGAAGTGTAAATTTTTTTGCAAAGTCACTCTATGCAAATGTTCCCAGCGAATACAAAAGGGTTCCAACACATTTGAAAAAAATATGTGTTTCGATGTTTGCCATGGTCCTTCCTTTGATTAAATTTTTTGGCTAAAATACACTACTTGTGCAGAGCCAAGACCTTGTTTTTATGGTCATTAGCATGTTTTAAGAACTGCAAACGATGGAACCGGCATAAAATGAATGGAAAAGCACTTTTAATTTTTTTTACCAAAATTTGACTTCCTGCTATGGGGGAGCAAGGTGAAAAAAACCTGAAAGGGTAGATGGGGACTAAGGTAAATTATTAGCTAAAAGGGATTCTACTATTTTTTAGTCACTAAAGCTGGGCAAAAAGAGCTTTTTAATGCGTGTCTGATCATAAGTCTTGCTCCTGATCATTTCGGGTGTAAATGTGTGCGCACACACACCTAAGACTCCTAGGCTAAGACACAAATCAGGGGGAGCACTCCCAAAGAAAGGACCATGTCAAAAATTGAAAAAAAAAATTTTTGCACTTCTCGGATTCGGGAAGTTGGGGTTTTTATGTCAATTTTCCTCCCCTAATGTTATGCCCACTTTAATAAACCTTTTCCGTCAGGCTAGTCCCAAGATCGCAAGTATTCCAATTTTACCGGTCCTTTTTGCCACAATCTTGTGGTTTTGCTATGAACGACACCCATTTTACAAAATAGGGTAGCCATTTTCTTATAATAAAATGTAAGGAAATGGTCAGAAAATTTCTTCAAAGTAAGTATCCCAATGTAAGCCTTTTCCAAATGTCCTTAGTTTCTCAAATAACCCAAATTCCATTTTCCTCTTTCTAATACACAGGAACATTACTGATTAAAAGTAACTGTATTGCTCCAAAGTCGCATTAAATGCTCATTTTACACCCATTTGTTGGTATTTAAATGGGAATGGACGTTCAATAGACATTATCTTCTTCTTTTTCTTTGATCCTATCTCAGTGTTGCTGCAATAGCAGGAGCAGCCAACCACTTGTCTAAAGCCAACAACAGCGATTAGAGTGTGTGTCTTGTGCCTCTGAAGATTCATGCACTGATTTCTCCACAAAGTTTTGCAGAAGGGAATGGCGAGAGACCAAATGCACAATGGAACTGACCTAAATACTGGCGCATCATCCTTGCTGCAAACGTTTAAGTCTCATTGCTTCCCCACTTCCATTGCTCCCACTACTATTGCATGCAAGTGTGTGCTGTTGACACGGATACACTTGTTTTTATTGATAATTTGTGCTGATCTCTAACACCACCAAATCACTGTTCTTTTTTTTGTTTTGTTTTTTTGCTGGTTGAAAAGCTGGATGTGTTGAAGAGTGATAGATGTGGAGAAAGGAAAACATTCGCTTGTGGGATAAAATGTGATATGGCTTTTGATAGTCAATGTTCAATAAGGAATTTTTGAAAAATCAGTTATGGCTGAACTTTGTAAATCCGAATCTTATAGCTAAGCCTCGAATCAAATACCGTATTTCCTCTAATAGAAGCCCTCCTCAGAGAATGATAATTTTGAAAATTATACTTTGCCTTTTTGACCAAATTTTCGGTTTTGATCCCCATTCATGTTATACACCAAAATGAAGCTGGGAATCTGGGCTACCATATAACATGCATGGGTCTCAAAACCAAAAAGTCGGTCGAAAAGGAGAAGAGTAATTTTCAGAAATACCATTTTTGGGGAGGGCTTCTATTAGAGGAAATACGGTAGTTTGACTGTGAAAAATTTCTAAAAAAGTCTGTGGTGAAAAATTTTAAACAGTTAGTTGTGACTCACGACTTGTGAGATTGACATCGAATAGGCTTTTTTTTTTTCAAAATAACTTTTTATGGCATTGTGTTTTTTACATTAACTGTTTTACTACTTTTTAAAAGTTGGTCCCTCATTTTGTGGCTAAGAATCTCAGCTGCATAATGAGTGGTCAAATTCCAAAAAATGGTCATAAAATCTTAGAAAAATTCAATGCTACAAATATTTCTTTAGAAAAAAACGCACGAACTTTCCAGACTTCCTAATATATAGATATGGTAGATAATTTTTAGCTACCTTTTTTGTTATTTTATTGATTTGTTTGCTTCAACAGTCCGCCATCCTAGTACTGTTTTCTAGTGTTAGTTCTCAAATAAAAAAGAGGCGAATAATCAAAGTCTGACCTAGTACTGATTCGGGTCAAATTCAAATACCGTATTTCTTCTAATTGCCGCACATGTGCGCTTATTTTTCAATCACCCGAAAATCTCAAATTTTCAAATTCGATCTAGAGATTTTCGGGTGCTTAACCAAGATCCAAAAAATGGAATCGGTAGAGCTCGTGGGAGTTAAGAAAATGCATCAAATTGCTTAGCAAAATATTCACTCTGCTCCGAGATATAAGTCTTTAAAGTTAGGGGTGTGCGGTAATTAGAGACTGTGCGGCAATTAGAAGAAATACGGTAGACGGTTTCAAATTATGACCAGACTATTTTTAAATTTTGCTTCCTAATTTGACCCATATAGTTAAAATTTTGTTGTCAAACAAATTCTTAAAAGTGCACCAGGCACTTATTCGGGACATGTTAAAGTACAAAAGTATTTTGCAATTTGCAAAGTAACCATAATAGCCCAGTAAATTTTTAAAACATTTTAAGTTTAGATTGTAAACTGTGCACTTGTTTACAGGTCCAAACCATAAAAAGTTGGGATAAAAACAGAATCTTAAACTTTGTTTTGTTTATAGACACACAATTTTTTATTTTGAGTTGGATTAAGTCGCAGAAACTTGTGATCTCTAAGCTCTAGTTATTGGTGGTTCAGGTCATTCAATTAGACAAAATCTGTAAAAGTGGATGTTAACCAAAAAGAACAGCCTGTTTCATTCTATGGTTTGACCCTAATCAGCTTGCTGTTACAGTTTTTGTGTGCATTAATTTTCTGACAAAAAATTTGTGGGCTCTTATTATTTTTAATGAATACAGTCGACACTCGATATAACGGCCCCCCAAAAAGTTTGTTCCCGCCTAGGATCTGACTTTTTTTAGCCCGCTTTTTGAAGCCATTTGCCAGTTGTCTTTGGCTGGTGTAGTCCAAAACATTGCGAGGATTATGATTTTACCAATCGTTTCTAAAAATCGCAATAGTTTTGCCGAAACGACCCGGGCCTCTCTATATAACGGACACTTATTTTCAAAAAAGGTGTTCGTTGTATCCAGAGGCACGCGTCTTTTTGGCAAAACTATTGCAATTTTCAGAAACGATTGGTAAAATCGGAACCCTTGTGATGTTTTGGACTAGACCAGCCAAACACAACTGGCCAAAGATTTAAAAAATCGGGCTAAAAAAAGTGTCAGACCCTAGGCGGGAACGAATTTTTTGGGGGTCCGTTAAATCGAGAGTCGACTGTACCTTAAAAATTTGGGTATCATGTATTTAACATCATTTCTTGGGAGGATTTGACTTTTTTCCTCATAACCTCTCGAGATATCTCCAAAATTCATTGCGCTGGAAAACGAGTATTCCAATAAAAACAATTGAGCGAAGGATTTCGCAGCATCATTTTCGACAATGTGTAGTTTTTTAAGTTTTCTTTAAAAAAATTGATGTTAACAGAAACAATGCTACCTTGTATTTTTACGAATAATAAATAGGAATTCAGGAGTCTATATTTCCAGGCGGTTTGAATTTAAATTTAAAATGTACATAAAAATACTTTTGATTTTTTAATCAGTTTTGAAAACAATTTTATTGGGTTGGCCGGAAAGTAATGTCGTTTTTTTTGAAAACAAAAATTTTATGGGATCCAAGCACCAAATCTTTGCACTTTTCCGAATGAGTGAAGATGTTCCACAACTGTTGTCTTACCGCAATCCATTTTTTCAGCCAATTCCCGACCATCTTCCTTTAAAAGAGCCTCAAGACCATCTTCATCAAACTCAGATGGTCGGCCAGAAAGAGGAGCATCGTCGAGGCAAAAATCACCACTTCTGAACTTTGCAAACCAACGCTGAGCTGCCCTTATGTCCATCGAGCCCTCTCCGTACACTTGACAGATTTCCCGAGCCGCTTCAGTCGCTTTTTGACCTTGGTTGAATGCAAAAAGGAGGATGTGTCGAAAATGCGTTTTTTCACCAACTTGACTGTTCATTTGAAAGGCCTAAAACCATGTTAAAATCTTTACGTGTAAGAAAGTTGTAAAAACATATTAGAAGCAGAAAAACAGTGCTTCATTTTCGTATATAATGCTCTATTATGATAAAAAAACAACAACCACAGCATGGTAAGCGTTAGAAAAAAAACGACACTACTTTCCGGCCAACCCAATAAAATCAATTCATTTGAAAAAATCTTTTTGTGTATGTTTATAAATCAAATAAAAATTTTAATTAAACTGAAATTCGGACCCTGAGTTTGTAGGGTCTAGTTTACAACGCTTCGATAAAAATTAAAATCCAAATACCGTATTTTCTCTAATTAACGCCCCCCCTGATTCAAAATCGTGTTTTTGGCATTGTGTTTATCCATTTATTCAGGTGTTACCACCCATTTTGTAGCTCATCTTTCTAGCTACAAAATGGGTGGTAACTAGCCTGAGATAAATGGTCAAAAAGTGGGCTAAAAACACAATGCCAAAAACACGATTTTGAATCAGGGGGGGGGCGTTAATTAGAGGAAATACGGTAATAAGATTGACAAAAAAATTCTGCTTGATTTTAATTTTATAAAAAAGTTAAAAATAACTTTTTCGAACTGTTCCTTTATTGTAGTGAATCAGCCAAGGTGGTGATGTGTTTGATTCCAACTCAACCCGTTTTTACCTGCCCTTTAGTGAATAATTGAAACAGTTTTTAGAAAGTGATTTGGTGCCATCAGCTAGCAGCTAACTGGTTTTTTGCAATAGTAAATTTTGTCAACACAACGTTGACCTTATATTTTCACCACTTTATCAGTCTCGTTTCATAATTTAGCTTTTTAATGAAGCAAATAAACAAGTTTAGTGGTTCAAGGTGTGTTGTACTACTAGCAAAATTATCTTTTCCTCTACTCCTAAACAAAGAGCGAAGAAAGTGGTGGGGGTTGTGAGATGGTGAATGGAAGGGAAAGTTGTTGGCGGAACAGTCTATTGACACCATCGATCCTCTTGAAAGTCCGTTTCCTTCCCCCCCCCTTCACCACCACAAATAACCCCTACAAGCCTAATTTTACATTAATAATTGAAGGTCGAACGTCAAGTTTTGCTTCAACTTTTCTATTGTCTACATCTTTTTTGCAGGATTTATTTTACATATTTGCCTTAACACGTGTTTTCAATTTTTTATAACTTAAATTCAAGTTAAAATAAAACAAAAAAAAGTTCAGACCCATTTTGCTTATCGAGAAAAAATCAATTAAATTTATAATTTTTGTGTTAAACCAGGGTTTTAATCGATTTTGACACGTGTTCAAATCGATTAAAATTAACAGGTTTTGAGAACCCTATGCTAAAATCAAATATTTGAGTTTAACAAAAAAAATCCGGCGCTAGTATAGAATACCAACCCCTAAAATCAGACCATCTAAAAATCGTTGTAACTAGCCTTTGGAACAACAAGTTTAGGCTTAGCCCTTAGGCTTAGGGGTAGGCCAGCGTGTGGAAGTTGTGACTAATAAGTGTTTTACGCACTTTTTCTGGGGTCTGAACATATATTTGGGTGCTCTTTACTTAGGCTTAGGGGTGGGCATGCGTATGGAAGTTGTGACTAATAAGTGTTTTACGCACTTATTCTGGGGTCTGAACATATATTTGGGTGCTCTTTACTTAGGCTTAGGGGTAGGCCAGCGTATGGAAGTTGTGACTAATAAGTGTTTTACGCACTTATTCTGGGGTCTGGAACATATATTTAGGTGCTCTTTACTTAGGCTTAGGGGTAGGCCAGCGTATGGAAGTTGTGACTAATAAGTGTTTTACGCACTTATTCTGGGGTCTGGAACATATATTTGGGTGCTCTTTACTTAGGCTTAGGGGTAGGCCAGCGTGTGGAAGTTGTGACTAATAAGTGTTTTACGCACTTATTCTGGGGTCTGGAACATATATTTAGGTGCTCTTTACTTAGGCTTAGGGGTAGGCCAGCGTGTGGAAGTTGTGACTAATAAGTGTTTTACGCACTTATTCTGGGGTCTGAACATATATTTGGGTGCTCTTTACTTAGGCTTAGGGTAGGCCAGCGTGTGGAAGTTGTGACTAATAAGTGTTTTACGCACTTATTCTGGGGTCTGAACATATATTTAGGTGCTCTTTACTTAGGCTTAGGGTAGGCCAGCGTATGGAAGTTGTGACTAATAAGTGTTTTACGCACTTATTCTGGGGTCTGGAACATATATTTGGGTGCTCTTTACTTAGGCTTAGGGGTAGGCCAGCGTATGGAAGTTGTGACTAATAAGTGTTTTACGCACTTATTCTGGGGTCTGGAACATATATTTGGGTGCTCTTTACTTAGGCTTAGGGTAGGCCAGCGTATGGAAGTTGTGACTAATAAGTGTTTTACGCACTTTTTCTGGGGTCTGAACATATATTTGGGTGCTCTTTACTTAGGCTTAGGGGTAGGCCAGCGTATGGAAGTTGTGACTAATAAGTGTTTTACGCACTTATTCTGGGGTCTGGAACATATATTTGGGTGCTCTTTACTTAGGCTTAGGGGTAGGCCAGCGTATGGAAGTTGTGACTAATAAGTGTTTTACGCACTTTTTCTGGGGTCTGGAACATATATTTGGGTGCTCTTTACTTAGGCTTAGGGGTAGGCCAGCGTATGGAAGTTGTGACTAATAAGTGTTTTACGCACTTATTCTGGGGTCTGGAACATATATTTGGGTGCTCTTTACTTAGGCTTAGGGTAGGCCAGCGTATGGAAGTTGTGACTAATAAGTGTTTTACGCACTTTTCTGGGGTCTGGAACATATATTTGGGTGCTCTTTACTTAGGCTTAGGGGTAGGCCAGCGTATGGAAGTTGTGACTAATAAGTGTTTTACGCACTTTTTCTGGGGTCTGAACATATATTTGGGTGCTCTTTACTTAGGCTTAGGGTAGGCCAGCGTATGGAAGTTGTGACTAATAAGTGTTTTACGCACTTATTCTGGGGTCTGGAACATATATTTGGGTGCTCTTTACTTAGGCTTAGGGGTAGGCCAGCGTATGGAAGTTGTGACTAATAAGTGTTTTACGCACTTTTTCTGGGGTCTGAACATATATTTGGGTGCTCTTTACTTAGGCTTAGGGTAGGCCAGCGTATGGAAGTTGTGACTAATAAGTGTTTTACGCACTTTTCTGGGGTCTGGAACATATATTTGGGTGCTCTTTACTTAGGCTTAGGGGTAGGCCAGCGTATGGAAGTTGTGACTAATAAGTGTTTTACGCACTTTTTCTGGGGTCTGAACATATATTTGGGTGCTCTTTACTTAGGCTTAGGGGTAGGCCAGCGTATGGAAGTTGTGACTAATAAGTGTTTTACGCACTTTTTCTGGGGTCTGAACATATATTTGGGTGCTCTTTACTTAGGCTTAGGGGTAGGCCAGCGTATGGAAGTTGTGACTAATAAGTGTTTTACGCACTTTTCTGGGGTCTGAACATATATTTGGTGCTCTTTACTTAGGCTTAGGGTAGGCCAGCGTATGGAAGTTGTGACTAATAAGTGTTTTACGCACTTTTCTGGGGTCTGAACATATATTTGGGTGCTCTTTACTTAGGCTTAGGGTAGGCCAGCGTATGGAAGTTGTGACTAATAAGTGTTTTACGCACTTTTTCTGGGGTCTGCAACATATATTTGGGTGCTCTTACTTAGGCTTAGGGGTAGGCCAGCGTATGGAAGTTGTGACTAATAAGTGTTTTACGCACTTTTCTGGGGTCTGAACATATATTTGGGTGCTCTTTACTTAGGCTTAGGGTAGGCCAGCGTATGGAAGTTGTGACTAATAAGTGTTTTACGCACTTTTTCTGGGGTCTGAACATATATTTGGGTGCTCTTTACTTAGGCTTAGGGTAGGCCAGCGTATGGAAGTTGTGACTAATAAGTGTTTTACGCACTTTTTCTGGGGTCTGAACATATATTTGGGTGCTCTTTACTTAGGCTTAGGGGTAGGCCAGCGTATGGAAGTTGTGACTAATAAGTGTTTTACGCACTTTTCTGGGGTCTGAACATATATTTGGGTGCTCTTTACTTAGGCTTAGGGTAGGCCAGCGTATGGAAGTTGTGACTAATGTGTTTTACGCACTTTTTCTGGGGTCTGAACATATATTTGGGTGCTCTTACTTAGGCTTAGGGGTAGGCCAGCGTATGGAAGTTGTGACTAATAAGTGTTTTACGCACTTTTTCTGGGGTCTGAACATATATTTGGGTGCTCTTTACTTAGGCTTAGGGGTAGGCCAGCGTATGGAAGTTGTGACTAATAAGTGTTTTACGCACTTTTTCTGGGGTCTGAACATATATTTGGGTGCTCTTTACTTAGGCTTAGGGGTAGGCAGGTGTATGGAAGTTGTGACTAATAAGTGTTTTACGCACTTTTCTGGTCTGAACATATATTTGGGTGCTCTTTACTTAGGCTTAGGGGTAGGCCAGGTATGGAAGTTGTGACTAATAAGTGTTTTACGCACTTTTTCTGGGGTCTGGAACATATATTTGGGTGCTCTTACTTAGGCTTAGGGGTAGGCCAGCGTATGGAAGTTGTGACTAATAAGTGTTTTACGCACTTTTTCTGGGGTCTGAACATATATTTGGGTGCTCTTTACTTAGGCTTAGGGGTAGGCCAGCGTATGGAAGTTGTGACTAATGTTTTACGCACTTTTCTGGGGTCTGAACATATATTTGGGTGCTCTTTACTTAGGCTTAGGGGTAGGCCATGTATGGAAGTTGTGACTAATAAGTGTTTTACGCACTTTTCTGGGGTCTGAACATATATTTGGGTGCTCTTTACTTAGGCTTAGGGGTAGGCCAGCGTATGGAAGTTGTGACTAATAAGTGTTTTACGCACTTTTCTGGGGTCTGGAACATATATTTGGGTGCTCTTTACTTAGGCTTAGGGGTAGGCCAGGTATGGAAGTTGTGACTAATAAGTGTTTTACGCACTTTTCTGGGGTCTGAACATATTTGGGTGCTCTTTACTTAGGCTTAGGGGTAGGCCAGGTATGGAAGTTGTGACTAATAAGTGTTTTACGCACTTTTCTGGGTCTGGAACATATATTTGGGTGCTCTTTACTTAGGCTTAGGTAGGCCAGCGTATGGAAGTTGTGACTAATAAGTGTTTTACGCACTTTTCTGGGGTCTGAACATATATTTGGGTGCTCTTTACTTAGGCTTAGGTAGGCCAGCGTATGGAAGTTGTGACTAATGTGTTTTACGCACTTTTTCTGGGGTCTGAACATATATTTGGGTGCTCTTTACTTAGGCTTAGGGGTAGCCATGTATGGAAGTTGTGACTAATAAGTGTTTTACGCACTTTTTCTGGGGTCTGGAACATATATTTGGGTGCTCTTTACTTAGGCTTAGGGGTAGGCCAGCGTATGGAAGTTGTGACTAATAAGTGTTTTACGCACTTTTCTGGGGTCTGAACATATATTTGGGTGCTCTTTACTTAGGCTTAGGGGTAGGCCAGCGTATGGAAGTTGTGACTAATAAGTGTTTTACGCACTTTTCTGGGGTCTGGAACATATATTTGGGTGCTCTTTACTTAGGCTTAGGGTAGGCCAGCGTATGGAAGTTGTGACTAATAAGTGTTTTTACGCACTTTTTCTGGGGTCTGAACATATATTTGGGTGCTCTTTACTTAGGCTTAGGGTAGGCCAGCGTATGGAAGTTGTGACTAATAAGTGTTTTACGCACTTTTCTGGGGTCTGGAACATATATTTGGGTGCTTTTACTTAGGCTTAGGTAGGCCAGCGTATGGAAGTTGTGACTAATGTGTTTTACGCACTTTTTCTGGGGTCTGGAACATATATTTGGGTGCTCTTTACTTAGGCTTAGGGTAGGCCAGCGTATGGAAGTTGTGACTAATAAGTGTTTTACGCACTTTTTCTGGGGTCTGGAACATATATTTGGGTGCTCTTTACTTAGGCTTAGGGGTAGGCCAGCGTATGGAAGTTGTGACTAATAAGTGTTTTACGCACTTTTTCTGGGGTCTGAACATATATTTGGGTGCTCTTTACTTAGGCTTAGGGGTAGGCTAGCGTATGGAAGTTGTGACTAATAAGTGTTTTACGCACTTTTCTGGGGTCTGAAATATATTTGGGTGCTCTTTACTTAGCTTAGGGGTAGGCCAGCGTATGGAAGTTGTGACTAATAAGTGTTTTACGTT
>JAMRYI010000915.1:0-60436 GCA_029231635.1 Ditylenchus weischeri | reverse complement strand
AATCGGCATTCTATTCTCATTGTTCTTTTCAGATGCACGAAAAGATATATCCTGCCTTGGCCAAGCTCGCGTGCCGATTCCTCTCTGCCCCAACCACCAGCCAGCCGAGTGAGCAAGTGTTTTCCGTCGCAAGCGACGTCTACGACTACCGGAGGAGTAATTTGATGCCGGAAAAGGCCGAGATGTTGATCCTTCTGAACAAGGCTCTACCATTGATCAATTATACTTATTGAATGTTTGCTCATAAAGTGATACCTATTGTTCTAGAAAAGCGTGAATAAATAATTTTTTAAATGGCTGCGTGTGTGTGGGGTAAGGGAAAAATTGATAAAGGCTACTGAGTGCAGAAATAATGCGACTAGTGATAATTTTCCATTTAGAATTAATATTAGCCAAATCCCAAAATTTTATCGGGAACCCGACGGGATCCCGATTTTTTATGGCAGAATCCCGATCCCGATGCTGAAATTTTTTGGACTCAAAAGACCGTCCTGAAATCCCGCTCGAACCGGTTTCATCATCTCTATTGGTTATTAAGCATATTTTATTTTATTAAAAAATAAAATATTAAGCTTATTTTATTTTTTAATGTCATTTGCAGTAAATTACCACCAAATAATTTTTTTCAAGCCACAAGGTATTTTCTAAAAAATTCGACTGCCCAAAAAAGCACAACTTTTAGAAACTATCGCAAAACTTCAACACTAGGGTTCAGCTATTTTTTAGATTAACATTAGACACAAAAATACTAAAGTGCTTAACATTAAAACATTTTTTAAGAAGTCTAAAGTTTTTTTTTGAGAATAATAATTAAAATATTGAATAAATTATTGTGATAAAAATGTTCGCTGCTTGCATAATTCAAAAATTAAATAAAAAAAACAGTTCTTTTACAAATAGCACATATTTAAAGCGCCTGAAATTCCATAGTCTTCATTTTTTAGGCACAACTGATTTGGCTCAATTTTTGCAATGACCAAGTTGAACCTATGTTTCTGTATTCTGTTAAGTTTCTTTGTGATTCATGAAGCTGCTGATAAAACTAACTGTATTAGCGTAATTCGTAATGCAGGGAAACAAGGAACTCTGGAGGAACTTCACAAGTGCATATTAGATAAAGGAGCTACGGATATGGGCGATGAAAAACAATTTAATAATGCTATGTTGGAATGTCTCAATGGTGATACTAGTAACATTCAATGCTGCAGAGACAGAGGTGTGACAGGGTAAAGCTTTTTTGTGTTCAAAGTTTGCATACAGGGGTTACCCTCCCTCTTTTCAGAGGAAGCTAAGGTGGGATGGGGATAATACTCGGACGGTCCATTGTAACAACAGCCGAAATAGACTCAAATTTGATTCTGAATCCGAATACGCAAAGCAAACGGCAAAAAAGTGGTCTTTGGGGGTCGAAATCGCTATTTTAAGAATAGCGCCAAAAATATTGAGTATCTACAATTGAAAGCCTTCATCTCGCCAGACAATAAATATGTGAAAAATAATTTACCACTTATTTTAAAGAGCAAGAAATTTTCTATCAGATATACTGTTTAATTTTTTTCTAGCTCATGTAAAAGTGAAAAAAAAATTAAGCAATAACGGAAAAGTTCCGTTTTCAAGTTTTGACTTCTTCCCGAAAATGCGTGGAAAATCTTGCACACGCGAGATACTCAATGAATATTATCAGCATGTGAAAGAGCAGGACGAATTGGTTTAAGAAGTGCTTTGTCCGTGATAAGATCATCAATTTACGTAGTTTTTTGGTGATATTTCGAAAACATAATTTTGTCGAAATTCGTGGTGCTATTCAGAATTCACCAATTTCACAAAAAAAACTGAAATTTTGACATCAGATTAGTGCTCAGCGTAGACGATTTACTTATAAAACTGTTCACAAAATATATAACTGACCGTCATTTTTTAAATTCCGCTCAAGACAATAACTATTTGAATTTACAATTATTGAAATGTTTGAATGTTTATTGTTTTGAACGGAATTCAAAAAATGACAGTCAGGGCTATAGTGAAGAATAGGGTTCCAAAAATCAGCTTGGTCCCCCTGTTGTTTTTTCGTAAAAAACAGCTTGGTCCCCCCTGTTGTTTTTACAAATAAAACAACAGGGGGACCAAGCTGTTTTTTATTAAAATTTATTAAAATTTATAGGACCAAACTAGTAGTTTTTTTCAAATAAAACAACAGGGGGACCAAGCTGATTTTTGGAACCCTATTCTTCACTAGCGCCGACAGTCAGTTGTATATTTTTTGAACAATTTCATAAGTATATCGACCGCGTTGAGCACGAATCTTAAGTCAGAATTTCAGGTTTTTTTTGTGAAGTTTGGTGAATTCTTAATAGCACAACGAATGTTGACAAAAATTTTTTGTTTAAAACTAACTGGGCAAAGCACAGTGGGTATTGCGCTTGTGCAAGAGTTTACAGGCATTTTTGGTGAGAAATCAAATTTTTTGGTCATAAATCATCTTGGAAGCTTTTTTCTCAAGTTCCAGAAATAAAAACATAGTAAAGTTCTACATTTAAGGTGTTTTCCTTCTGAGACCAAGGCGAAAAATTAAATTTTCACAAAAAAAGTTCTTAAAAAATTTGTTCATACACTTAAAAAATCTCTTTTAGCATGCTAAGGGGCTAAAGTACGGTATAAAAAATCCTCCAAAAACCGGTTTTAACCACTTTTTCGTGTGTTTTAGCATCTTTAACGTACAGAAAACATGTTTTTAAGTGGCGGAAGACCATTTCCGGAAAAAAAAATTTTTTTTTTAATTTTGATCTTATAAATGTGTGCCTGGACCTGGATCCCAGCGAATACACTTATTACTTCAATACCCAATGAACTGAATGAACCTGGATGCCTTAAAAAGACCGAAAAAGATAGAGTTTGAACATAGTTTTGTTAACTGGGACCTACCGCTTAAAAAACTCTGGTTTGCATACTGTTTTGTGCATCCAGAGTCTGTTTTCGAGTGATTTGTGTCTTAGGTATGTGTGTGTGCGCATCTCAACCCCAATCCTCCAAGCCCCCGCCTCCGAAGGTGGTGCAGGGCTTGAGAGTTAGAGATGCGCACACACATACCTCTGATGAATCGAGCGACAGTCTTGATAATATATGCATGAAGAGACTCTTTGCACAGTCAGTATTAAAACCAGGTAGAATATCCTAAAAGGGGTATCCTGGTACCCCAAAATTCAAAATTTTCAAAAAAAAATATTCTTTTCCGGAAATGGCTTTCCGCCACCTAAAAACATGTTTTCTGTACGTTAAAGATGCTAAAACACACGAAAAAGTGGTTGAAACCGGTTTTTGGGAGGACTTCTTATACCGTACTCCGGCCTGCCAAGGCTGTTAAAAAAGCATAATAAAGGAGTTTTTGGTTCGGTGGGGTAAAAAAACTTTTGCATAATTTTCTTTTTTGCTGAATTACATACAGTCTTTCTTAAAATTTTTATTATATATTTTTAAGAAAATGCATACGTATTTGCAACGGGACTGTTCCTCAAAACCTTGAAGCCGAAGAATTTGATGCATTACGAGTCTGTAAGACTGCATTTCCATGCCTTAAGTATGATATTGACAATTGTTAATACTTTAAAAAATTGATGAAAAAATTATATTTAGTATTTCGGCTTACTACAAATACATACAAAATGAATTTACTAAGCTTGTAATAAAAAGCATTTTTTATAATACTAAAGAGAAAATTCTTCGCAAAAAAACCATGCGTCCTGAAGATATATTCTTGTGCAGAATTTTGCGTTGAACACGGCAGTGAAAATTTAAAATTCCACTCGAGACAATAAAAAACATCGAAAATTTTGAAAATTCAATATTTGAATAATTGTTGTCGGTCGAAGAAAAAAATTGTGTTCTTGGCATTGTGTCTTTGACTTTTTGGATACTGCTCAAGCAAGTTATCTTATATTTTGTGGCCAGTCTGATGAGCCATTGAGTTGGAAAATCGTTCGAAATATATGTGTTATAAAGAATGTATTTATATTGCCAAAAAAAAATAATTTTTGAAAAAATGCCTGAAATACGAAAAATTAAAAAAACTTAGATTTTAGTTATTTTTTCAAATTTTCGATTTTTTGGTAATAGCAAATTTATCGTAAAAAATTTACTTTATTAGTTTGAAAATTTGGCTAAAGTGCATTATACCGCGTAGCCCAAAAACTGGCTTAATGCGTGTTTTTTTGATATGTAATGGTCCAAAATGGCCTTCCGCACTCTAAAAACACGTTTTAAGTGTGTTTCAATTGCTCACACATCAAAAAAACGCTTTAAGCCAGTTTTGGGCTACGCTATTCTCATTGCCAGAATTTATATACAGTCGACTCTGGATTTAACATACGGGCTGGGACCTAGTGAAATCGTATGTTAAATCGAGAGGTATGTTAAATCGAGGGCATGTTAAAGCGAGAGTCTGTTTGCCTTTCACATTCCGTATGTTAAATCGAGGTTTATTAAATTTCGTAAGAGCAAAACATTTTCAAAAACAATTTATCAAGGATGCTGGTAGACGAAACAAAAACAAGGATGTTGGTAGACGAAACGAAAATAAGTATGTTAGAAAGCGAGACAGTATCAAGAATGTTGGCAGTCAGTCATTCTTCTGGAGCAAAATAATCTGGAATTGATTTCTGCTTCATACCCCTGTATTGTTCTTCACATTGAGCATCATCCAGACGATCAAGCAATTTGAGAGTGGAAGGATCAGAGACTGTATCGGCATAGCGTTGGAGGGTTCTCAATGCTTGGCTTGCTTCTCGGGCAGTGACTGCAGGCTCTTCATCTTCGATTTCTACCATTTCGGAGTCGCTGTCTTCTGCTGCTTCTTCCACATCCTTCTTTTGGACATCCTCTGCGATTTTTGCATGGTTAGTCTGAACAAAAAAAAATAGAACTACAATCGTGAGTCAACAGTACAAAAACCAACAAAAAATAATGGAAACAAAAAAATAAGCAATGACACAGCTGAACACAAAGTATTTTTCCAACAAAAAAACGTGGCAATTCAAAAATCTCATTTATTTGTTTCTCATTTCATTGACAGTATGTTAAATCGAGTGTAGATTTCTTTGTCGGGACAACGCCCAGCCGTTGTTAAATCGAGGGTGTATGTTAAATCGACCGTATGTTAAATCGAGAGTCGACTGTAGTTAAGTTAAATAAATAATGAAACATCAAAATGACATACCAAAATATTTTTAAGATTTCAGAACATATGCTGGTATGTATTATTTCATTCTAAACCCTATGAACACTCACCTGGCCGAGTGTACCAAGTGTAGCGTTTTGTGCAGTTTTTCACATTGAATAAGATAGGCGCAAAAATTTTTGAAAAAGTTTCTTTGAGCGAATGAAAAGGGTCCCTGAAGTGTGACCTATTCTCAAATGTCCATGTCGTTTCTTTGCCTAAATCTTTTTATCCTATTATTTTTCAGAGCTGTTTATTGCTGCGTTAGTTTCACTAGACTGTAAGCTTTCAGATGTGTGGTCGCTTGCAACCATCACATGCGGATTTTTCAACAGGAATCTCTATAAAAAAATTGGGCAGATTTTGAAAAGAGCACTGCACTAGTTCTCACTGAAATATTTACTCGGATGCTGTGTTAAATTTGAAGTCACTTACACAAAAAGAAACAGCAATAAATTCTGCATCTAATAGTGTTCTTATAACTTTGTTTTTACATCAAAACTGCGAAGATCTCATCAATTAAAACATAATGACACTGGCCTCAGCTTGAAGATTTTTGAAATTTTGAATAAATTTAAAAAATCTGACACTCGATTCGTGTTCAGCGTGGTCGATTTACTTCAAAAACTGATAACATACTGTTAACATCACACAATTTTTCGCATCAAAAAACTATTAATTAATGGAGCTTAGAGAACTGCCGATAATATTTTAAGAAACATGGCATCCTAGCTATTTTGGCTTAAAATCGTGAATCGTTTTCCAAATTCTGTGTTTACAGAATTTGGTCGGTATCTGAAAGATGAGTTCTTTAGATTTGGTTTGGTGTATAACTCACCTTCTGAAATTCAAACCTCGCAAACCTCATACAAATTTCGTCATTTTAGGCTTAGGATGACGTCGGCTCAGAAACAGTGTGCTAAGCGGGTAAACCTATCACTTTCGGAAAAACGTCAATTTGCAGTCTGCACGCGGTGGTCTAAGCAACAATCTAAGAAACAAATATCAGCAACCGCAGCGAAGAGAGCAAAATCTGCCAGGGCAACAAGAGTCGGTAATGTATTACCGTTATTAACTTCTTTTATGGCGATTCTAGCAAAGCACTCTCAGGAGAGAAACCAATCAAAAAGGCAAACGGAAGAAGCGGAAACAGAAATGATAGTGGTAGGAGGTGGATTTCTTAACGAAAATCAAAATTTAATGTCTGACAACAAGTCTTTTAGGAAGAATTACAGCAAGAGAGACAAACAATTGCTTCTGAATCAACTAGTCAAGCCTAATAAAAAGGAATCGGTATGTTAGAAATACGTGTGTTTTTCTCTTTGCTTTGCTCATTGCAGTAGTTTAGACTCCCAGAAAACCATTGTATGCTGTATCGAGAAGATCTTCAGCTTCAAGAATTGAGCAAATTATTTCGGTCTACCAAGGGAGCTCTAAACGATTGCCAAGCTATGATGAATTTCAGTTTGCTACAAAGAGGATTCGCCAACAGCTTGGAATCGCCTTGCCAGTCAAGCCAAGTACGCCTAGCCTTGTTTTGTCACCAATGGAAGATCTCAGATTTTTGTGCTCGTAAACGTGGTAAATTTTTCTCCGCTTAGGTGTGGTATGAGAGACGTTTGTGTATAGGTTGTTCCGCATATGAAGCGACTTCAGTTGGCTTGTGGTGGAAGCAGTCAATCATATGGCTCGTTCGAAGGAAGCTTTGGTGGTGGCCCGCATGACTGCTGTGCTTGTTAGTGATTCTTCTGCCCTGCTGCTGATGTCTCGCCTAAGATACAGGCTCAGTTGAATAAAAATTGTTAATCTGCCGTCTCAAGAAACATACAATCATTCTGTATTTTCTGTTGTTCTTCATCGCTGATAGAGTGTTGTCTTTTTTTGTATTGCTGAAGAAATAAAAAATAAGAGTTTTGATTCTTCATGTACCAGAAATGGCTATTTTTAGAAGTACGTGCACATAAACTAGTTAAAGTATGTTAGAATATTATCCACTGAGCCCAGATTACATCTAAGCAAATTATAAATGTGTGTGGTGTGATATGGTGTGATTTGGCTAAGCAAAAGATCTTTTTTGGTTAAAAAGAAGCGTGGTTTTTGTATGAAAAAGGGAGCAACTGTGCAATGTACGCCCCAACGAGTTCGAGTTCTTGTGTCTCAAGTATTCGTACCTGTCAATGGAGAAATTGTTGTCCGTAGGGAGTTAAGTGATGATTGGGACGATGACGAGATTTTATGTGATTGCTTATTGATATGTTGCTATCTATTTCTGAATGCATTAAGAACGCATTAATATTTTGGGGCGTACATTGCACAGTTGCTCCAACAGAAAGCACATTTCGAGAAGACAAAAATTAAAAAAGCACGTAAAACTTGCAATTGAATTTTTGGCGTTTTGTTTAAGTTGAACTACAAGGAAATTCAGATTTTGAAAGGCTGTGCAATGTACATTTTATTTCATTAACACTATAATTAAAAAAAAAGTTGGCACTTATCAAAGCGTGAAATATACAGATCAGCTCAACAGCATCATGCTTGATAGGAGATAATTTTTTGGAAAAAGTATTACTATTTTATACAATTATCCATTCAATAAAGACCCGTCATCGTACTCTTCTTCCTCATCCATTTGCATTTCTTCTTCCAACGAACTAACTGAAGAGGATTGCCTTTGTGACGAACCCTGCTCTTCAGTACTGTCTTCTTTGCTTAAACGAGTGAATCCGTTAGACATACAGCTGGAACTCGAAGCTGCTGAGGATGGGAAATCAATCTGAACTGGTATGGCCAGGTTTTCAATGATAGTTTTGGGAATGAAGTCTTCAGTATTTGTAATTCCTGCGAAAATATTTAATTTTAGTTTAAAAAAAAATATTTATACTCTTGATACCTTGTGGTTGCACATTTACGCAGCTGTTTTCAACAATATTTTTTCTGATCATGATTTGTTGAGCACAATTCTGCTGAGCAAACTTTAACAACTTGGTTTTCTCAGCGTGCTTGTAGAGCAAACCACCATCAAAACTAGCTGGAGGACAGCTAGCTGCCTCAGCAATAAGGCACTGCACTCGTCTAGCAAACTCTGTGGATGTCTCATCTGGCCGGCGATGTTGGACAGGAAGGTAGAAAATGTCGTAGACAATGGCCCAGGAAGTAAGCAGTCGCAACAGGTAGTGAAAGAATTGCTTTTCACTCCAATATGAATCGCCAAATCTGTCATCTTGTCTAAACTTTTTTATTTATATTGTCTCTTCACTATAATATTTCATCTAACACTTGGTCAAGCCGAAGATGATAGACTATGAAAAATGTATACAGTTAAACGGGCAATACTTTTTTGTACCAAATTTACTCTTTTTTGTACCAAATATTTCTTTTGCCTTTTTCTCTTTTCATTTCCAACCTTTTTCACAAAGTGATGACACTATAGGGCTCTATTAAAGAATTGTGGGCCACATTTTTTGCTTGGTCCCCCCTTATGTTTTTTTTTCAAAATTTCTTTTTGGCGTTCTGATTTTTGGTAAACACATTTATATTCATACAACTACACCATCGCGAGCACAGCTTTCAATTTCTCCTGCATCGACACTATAAGCAAAATTAGAAAACAAATCTAAAGATGTGCATACTAAACCTGTATTCCATCGTTTCGGGCGCTGTTCTTCTCGATTGACATCGGGCGTTGGCAATTCTCGCAAGTGGCTTCATTGTGCAAAACAGAGATATTGACAAAGAAACTCATAGCTTTCTCTGTGTTGTAGCCTTGGACATCCTTCAAGCGAAGAGCTGTGACATCAACACGGGCGACACTTTCCACGATTTTTGTGCGAACCATTGTTTTGTAGACGAATATAATGAATAACTAATGTTCACCAAACAACTAAGGCATAAAAAACCAGAACGCCAAAAAGAAATTTTGAAAAAAAACATAAGGGAAGACCAAGCAAAAAATGTGGCCCACAATTCTTTATTAGGGCCCACTATAGTGTAGCCCTGCAATTCTAGTTTCTAACAAAGTTCAATGTCTGCAAGATCTTTTAAAAATGTTGAACATAAAATGAAATGTTTTACATTTTTTATATCTTGCAAAAAATTAAACCTCGTAAGAAATTAGAATTGCAGGTACTATTCGGTTGGGGGCGGGTTTTCACTGATTTAAAAATAGTGTTTGAACGTCTTCTAAGTAATTTATATGTACTAAAAACGATAAAAAGTTGTTTTGCGATATTTTCTACATTAAAAGATGATTTTTCGAAAAAAATTTTTGACCAAAATTTCACTTTTGCCTTGGGGACCAAGGCAAACTTCCTTACTTTAGGTATTTTACCCGTTTTGGTCAGAGCCCCTGTATGCATTTTGATCAAGAGTCTTGCTCGGAATTATGTCTAAGGTAAGTGAGTGCGCGCATCTCTAACCACCAAGCCCCTGCGCCCTTCGGGAGGCACAGAGAATTTGGGTTGAGATGCGCACACCCACTATACCTTAGACACAAATCCTCGAAAGTGACTCTGGATGCATGAAAAATGTATGCATACCAGTTTCTTTATGCGGTAGGCCCCAGCTAACAAAACTATGTTCAAATCCATCTCAAGGCTTTAAATGCGAATAGTGTGTTACAACTGTCTTGTTGTTGTTTTGTTGAATGAAACTATGTTTAAATTCCATCTTCTTGTGGGTAGCCAGGTATCCTTTCAGTTTGAACTACCTTGGGGACCAAGGCAAAAATTCAATTTTGGCCAAAATTTTTTTTTAAATATTCAATTTTATGTAAAAAGTGTCAGAAAATAACTTTTTATCGTTTCTAGCACATAAAATTACTTTAGAAGACGTTTAAACACTATTTCTAAATCAGTGAAAAACCCGCCCCCAACCGAATAAGTGCCGAATTGCAGGGCTACGTTATGGTATCATCAATTTGTAAAAAATGTCGAAAAATTTAAAGAGAAAAAGTCAAAACAAAGGCAAAAGAAAGAATTGGTAAAAAGAGTGAATTTGGTACGAAAAAAATAATTTGATACAAAACAAGTAGTGCTCTTTTTGAGCCGACGCCTCCGATGGAGCTCACTCGAGTTGTTGGTTTGGCATGGCGAGATCTGCGAATGAACATTTGCGGCAGGTCATTTGCGGACGTAAAATTTGCATAAAGACTTTTGCGGACATACATTTGCGGATGTACATTTGCAGAAGGGTATTTGCAGACATAAGATTTGCGGAGGCGACTGTTGCAGACAGTCATTCAGTCTTGTTCACACCTGGATTTTATCAACCGCCACATCAACCATCAACCGGTTGATTGATTTCCGGTTGATCAACCGGTTGATAAAGTCGATCGACCGGTGGCCCACCGGCGAATCAACCGGCTGATAACGCCGGTTGATTGCCCAAGACTGCAGTCAATAGTGGCAGGACATTTGCAGAACGACTTATGTGGAACGATATTTGAGTAGCGATATTAGAGGAAAGACATTTACAGACCGACATTTGCGGCCGGACATTTGCGGAAACGACATAACGCCCAAAATATGATTGAGTTACTTTGGCTGAATAAATTTATTGTTTTTCGTTATTATACTTAAAAGCACTAATGAAAATGGTATTTTTAAAAGACTTTCCATACAGTATATGGTTTTTTATGTGATTCCAGAAGTTATTTCCGCAAACGTCGTTTCTGCAAATGTCGCACCGCAAATGTCGGCCTGTAAATGTCCTGCCGCCAATGTCGTTCTGCTAATGTTGTTTCCACAAATGTCGCACCGCAAATGTCGGCCTGTAAATGTCCTGCCGCCAATGTCGTTCTGCTAATGTTGTTTCCACAAATGTCGCACCGCAAATGTCGGCCTGTAAATGTCCTGCCGCCAATGTCGTTCTGCTAATGTTGTTTCCACAAATGTCGCACCGCAAATGTCGGCCTGTAAATGTCCTGCCGCCAATGTCGTTCTGCTAATGTTGTTTCCACAAATGTCGCACCACAAATGTCGGCCTGTAAATGTCCTGCCGCCAATGTCGTTCTGCTAATGTTGTTTCCACAAATGTCGCACCGCAAATGTCGGCCTGTAAATGTCCTGCCGCCAATGTCGTTCTGCTAATGTTGTTTCCACAAATATCGCACCGCAAATGTCGGCCTGTAAATGTCCTGCCGCCAATGTCGTTCTGCTAATGTTGTTTTCACAAATATCGCATCCGCAAATGTTGCGGCGCAAAAGTCAGGCCGCTAATTTTCTTCCGCTTAAGTCGGTCTGCAAATGTTGTTTCGCAGAAGTCTTGCCGCAAATGTAGGTCCGCAAATGTTGTATCCGCAAAAATGACTCCGCAATAGTTGTACAGTCGAGTCCCGCTAACCCGGCACCACTGGGACCGGCAAAAGTGCCAGGTTAGCGGGGTGCCGGGTTGGCGGTATTATTATCAGGCCTTAATCGACCCTCTATATAATCACCCTTTATTCAACTATTTTAAGAGGGGTAAAGGGTTGTATAGGAGGAAGGGAAAAAAGGGCCACTAATGCAAAGGTCACACTAACAAGAAGATGTTGAGCATAGTTTTGAATACTGGGGCCTACAGCATACAGAAAAATTGACGCAAATTGAAAAATATTGTAAACTATGATAGATGCCGGTTTATTGGGGTGATTTTTATTGGACAGGACCAGTCTTAGGGTGCTGGGTTACTGGGGGTGTCGGGTTATCGGGTGCAGGTTATTGGGGGTAAACTTTGTTGATTTTCTTTGCCAGCCAACCAAATTTTTAAAAAGTGCCGGGTTATTGGGGTGCCGGGTTATTGGGGGTGCCGGGTTATTGGGGTGCCGGGTTATTGGGGTGCCGGGTTAGCTGGACTCGACTGTATTCGCAAAAGTTTATCCGCAGATCCCGCCATGCCGTCGGTTTATACGAGTGTCGCTTGCCTGCAAATGTCGTTTACTTCACAAAATTGGGTGACAAAAACGTGTCGGTTCAAAGCAAATGCCGGTTAAAGAGGTGTCGGTTTAAAACAGGTTAACTATATTTTAGGGCATCATCATAATAGCTGACCAACGAAAAACTGACTCACAAGGATTTTGGTCAGGACTGCAATTTGTTTTTAGATCAAATTCATGTATGTCAGATATTTTTTTAACTATGGAGGCGGTATTTTTATGATCAGGCAAAGATCTATTACCAGGCACAATTTCTATCAACAGGATAAGGCGAGGAACCATACTCTAGCACTATTACTTAATAGAGTATAACGCTAGATGGAAGAGTATTGTCTCATTCATGTCCACTTAATATTTTGGAAATGTCACTGCGACCAAAAACCATAGTGATAGAGGTTACCTTATAGCAATTGGATGCACATTAACACCTTCTTCGAACACAGCTCTTCTGAACTGCAATACTTTAGTATTATTTGTGCAATAGCCTTCTGGGAATATGAGCACAGGTCCAGAGGTCTGTAATAATCCAGTTAAGAATACTTTTATGTGTTAATAAATTCAATTTACCCTAGCTACATGAAGCACAGCGGCAGTGAAGTTTTTTCTTTCTTCTGCACTTGCTCTTTCAAGCCAAATAGAGGGACACAGCTTTTCGACCAGGCGTTCTATAGCCCAAATTATGCCTTCATGCTTTTGTCCTGTGACTGTGTAAAGGTATTTTCTCTCGGGATCAACATCTGCACAAATGATTTGGATGTCGTTGGGAGAGAGGTGGTTTGCCACAGCCACACCTTAAAATTATAAAAAATTTTTGGAAAGCTAGCAAAATATGGAAAAATCAGCTTACCAGGCCTTTTCGGTCTATTTTCTGAGTTGTGATACCTAGAAATTTTAAGTTGTTGCATTTTATTACATCAATGCATAAATTATAAGCACGTTTGTAATGCTATACCTGGCTACAAGTCCTGTGCCAGCGGTAAAAATACGGCAGTAGAGTACGGCAATTCTTGTCTTAAATTCGTCTGAGAACTTTACAAAGCAGGCCAATATACAGCAAAATATGAGAAACACAAAAGAGGTGAGTATTAAAAACAGTCGAATAGGAAACAAAACTGCTACTCTGACCCATCCTGAATCATAAAAAAGTAAAATATAAATTTATTTAAGAAAAGAGTTTATAAAATTTGTTTTCTATACTCGATAGTCTAAAAACGGCTCTCCACATATTTTTCAACCGTACAAATTTGTCAACCGGTAAATCCGTTAAGTGGTTAGATCGCCTAGTGTTAGGTTCGTCTACTGGCCATTTCTTAAGCCAACGTTTTCTTCTTATTATTATTATTAACGGGTAAAGAATGAGTTTGTGATGGATTTTCAGAGCCTTATCTTTTGTCACTATTAGCATCATATCTCTTTTCTTCGAATACCATTTTGTAGCACTGAATCTCCTCTTTCGAATGACATATAAAACTTAGCTTAAATATCTCGAATAAGTTACTATTTGGCTTGAAACACTTGTGAGGTCATTTTGAGAATTTGACCAGCGTTTTCATCACTTTAAGTGGTCAAATGTCTTATTGGATTTTTAGCGTCAAGACAGTACTTTATCAATATCTTGTAGCGCAGCAATAGAGCTACAAAACCCATGTTTCAGAACTTTTTTTTGAAAATCTGAGTGTTGAGATATGGTTTTGTGAAAAAAAATAATTTTTTCTAAAAAATGACTGAAAGTCCGAAAAATTAGAGAAATTTGGGCACTATACACCTTTAGGTACCCCCCAAATTTGCCTTGGTGCTTTGGTTTTTTTTCAATTTTTCCCTTGGTCCCCTTTTTTCAGGTATCCTACGATTCATGAATGATTCATTAATGAAACGAAAACACGAAAGTAATAAAAGTAAAAAGTAATAAAAAATTGAAAAAAAACCAAAGGGGGGACCAAGGCAAATTTGGGGGTACCTAAAGGTGAATAGTGCCGAAATTTGAATTTTTGATCATTTTTTGAAAAATTGATTTTTTTTAAAGGCCATATCTCAACATTCAGATTTTTGAAAAAATTCTGTAACGTTTTGTATCTCTTGAGCTGCGCTATAACATGATGATAAAATCTTGTCGTGATACTTAAAATTTGATCCAACATATGATCACTTAAAGTGATGAAAACGCTTGTCAACTTCGTAAAATGACCTCCCAAGTGTTTCGATACAAATGTCTACTTTTTCGAAACAGTTAAGCTAAGTTGGATATGCCACTCGAAAGAGGAGATATAGGGCTACAAAATAGTATCAGAAGAAAAGAGAGATGAAGCCAACATTGATAAAAGATAAGGCTTTGAAAATCCATCACGAACTTATTGTTCACCCATTGTTACTCTGCGATTTTTATGACCAGACTGACGAATCAAGTTTGACAAAAGCCTTCGAAAATCACTGTCGGACTCTAGGTGGGTACGATCTTGAAGGGGGTTTGCGTTTATCGAGATTCGACTGTACGTTATACAGAAATTTGGCTGTAATTTTACTCTTTGTACAAAGTACTCTTCTATTTAACGTACTTGTAGGAAAGTCTCAAGATCGTACGTAAAATAGAGAGTAGAATGTACCTATTCGTGTTCAGTGTCTAGTAAATTTTCCAAAACGCTATCAGGCACACTCTAAAAGCGTGAAATTTTTGATAGGACGAAACTTTTGTAAATACCATTTTAGAACTTATAAAATACCTGAGAATATTAACAAAAGAGTAGTTCCAAGTGCTGAGAGTTTGGCATGAGAGTATGGAAATTGACGAAGAGAAACAATAAGTCGTTTAGCAAGGGTGCCGGGCTCTTCTATTTGGTACAAGGGAGCCTGCCCAAAAGTGCTTAGAACGTCGTCCTTAAAAGAATAATTTTAATGATTCCATACTTGTCTTAAATATTTTTGAATCAACCTCAATAATAGCTTCAAGACCACTGCGCAGCATTTCCAAATTGGATTCGAAAAACGTAGAGCAGCAATTTGCGGAGCTATCATCTTCCAAATCATCACAACAGGAGTATTCTGCACTGGTGGCGCTAGCTGGTCGAGAAGAAACTGTGCTACTACTGCACCAACCAAAGAGATCAAACTGGATACTGGACTGCTTTTCTATTATGTTCTCCAAAATAGTGCAGTCCTGAAGTTAAATGAGAATTACTAAGTGTAACATTAATTTAGGGTAAATAATAAATTTAGTTTTTTAAACTTTGAAAATTACAATAGACTATCGATCTCTACAGTTACGGGGGCCCTATTGACCTATCCGGGGCCATTTTTCCCTTTGGTCCCCCTTTGGTTTTTTTGAAAATTTTGATGTGAAATTTGTGAACATTGTGAACACAAATTGAGCCTAGGCCTAACCCTGGAGACATTTTGGAAATATTTCACATCAAAATTTTCAAAAAAAACCAAGGGGGACCAAAGGGAAAAATGGCCCCGATCGGTCAACAGTGCCGTTACGGGTCCAGATGGCGAAACTGACGTATTTCTCGAAAACGATCGTCAAAATCAATTCTTGCGATTTTAGGACTAGACTGACAAATAAAAACTCACAAAAGAGGGGTGTACATTAAATCAAGAGTCATCTGTACTTTTGTAAGTCTCGATTTGAGTCTCAATATAAATACACCTCTAGGGACCGGCCATCAGTGGTCCCTGGCATACCTGCACCCCGCCTGGCGGCCGCCGGCGGCCCGCCTCCGCCGGCGGGGCCGCCAGGCGGAGGCGGAAATTGAAAAATGCCGGCGCTGCCGCCAGGCGGCGGCGGCAAAATTTTTGACCGTAGGCGGAGGCGGCGGCGGCAAGTAGGTTTTTATAAGGCAGCAGAGGCGGCGGCGGGTCAAAAAATGACGGCGAAAGCGACGCCGCCGGCGGAGAAATTTTAGTTTAATTTTGTTGTATTTTGGTTTATGTTTTCACAAAAGACTTATAAATAAAAATCAATTAATTAAATACGATAAAAACAACAAAGATTTTCAAATTTACAGTTTTAAAATTTCTTTCAGACTTTTGTCTTTAAAATTCTTCCAGCCAGAGCTTCTATACGATCATCTACTGCTTTGTTTATTTGGTCTTCCGAATCGCCGTTAAATCGCCGCTTTATCCTCTTCTTGCAAAACTGGCTTTTGATGTGCTACCACTACCAGCAAGCACCGCTGCCGTGGAGAGAATGTTCAGTACTGTTTCAATGCTTTCAACAAGCCGAAAGACATCAACAAAACCAATTCTTTTGAACAGTAAAACTTTACTTGCTTATAATGCTCATCTTATCAAAGTTTGACTTGTTTATATGAAATAAATGTACTAAAAATTATTAATTTAAATTTTGCTTTTTTTTAAATTGATAAAACAATTATGTCGGCGGAGGCGGCGGCGGAGCGATTAAGCCGGCGGAAACGTGTCCGCCGGCGGAGGCGGGCCACTTTAAAAATGACTCCGCCGCCGCCAGGCGGCGGCGGCGAAAATTTTTTAAGGCCGCCTCCGCCGGCGGCGGAGGCGGGGAATATTTTAAGCGACCGGCGGAGGCGGAGGCGGGATTTAAAATTTTACCTATCGTGCAGCTATGGTCCCTGGACCGGCCATCAGTGCGGCCATCAGTGGTCTAATATCGAAGCTGGTCTTTTTATAGCAGGGTTCAATATGTGTGCTGTATAAAAATCACTACAAACAACATATTTCAAATAAAAACAGAAGAGATGGCACCATGTCTTATAGTAGATTCGCCTCGATTTTGTATAACCAAATACAAATTTATGAGATTTTATCTTCGGGAGTAGTTCTATACCGAGACTTAACTGTACATAAATCAAAAATGCTGTTTGCTTCAGCTTGTTGAATAAATTATTGTTTGAACAAGGACAGTCAAATACTGGCGTTTCGTTTGAATTATTTTTACCTCAAAACAGTCTCTACGTACTTTACCGCCTAGGGTCTGACACTTTTTTATCTCAATTTTTGAATTTTGATTCGTCAGTCAGTCGAAATATCGCAAGGATTCTGATTTTACCAATCGTTTCTGAGAAACGACGCTTTATCCATTAAGACCCGCAAGTCACGCTTTAATGTACATCTTTTTAGAATTTAGGTGTACATTGAAGCGGGACTTGCGGGTTTAAATGGATAAACTTTTTTTCACTCTCAGGAACGACCGGCAAAATCGTACTCAAAATCGTACTCTAATCGTACTCCAACTAAACTGACGAATCAGAACTAAAAACTTAAAAAATTGAGGTAAAAAACAAAGTTATGTTCAAAATTTTCCAGCCTCCGAAAACCGCCTCCGACTCGAAAAAAGTTAGCCTCCGACCTCCGCCTCCTGCCTCCTTGCAGGTTCTAGGCCTCCCTCCGAGCCTCCCTCCGGCAAAAAATGATGCCTCCGGCATCCGCCTCCATCCTCTTTTTAGCCCCCCTTTAGCCTCCAAAAAGGAGGCTATAATAACCTCCTTTAGCCTCCATTAGCCTCCTTTAGCCTAGTTCAGCCCACTATAGTCCTCTTTTGTATAATATCTTTATTCGAGCGAACCATCAACAACCGACAAAAAAAGAGTGACCAATATCAACGGAGATTAATGAATGCTTGATTGAATGAAAGCAGCACCTTCCTCTTCACCAACTTCGGCCCAGAATTGCACTTGTGTAGACTTGTTGACAGCGTTATGCGAGAAAACAGGATTTATCTGAAGTTTAAAAACAATTTTTCGAAAGCGCGCCATTTTGAGTAATAAAGGAGGCTGAAGGTAGGCTAAAGAGACTATGGTGGCATCCGCCTCCTTTGGGATTTTCAGCCTCGCTCCCTTAAAAATCAGCCTCCCTCCGAGTAGGCGGAGGCTGTAGGCTCAGCCTCCACTCCAGGAGGATCCTCCTGGAGGCTAGCATAACTCTGGTAAAAGTGTCCCTATACCGGAACGAACTTTTTGGGGCGTACACTAAAGCGGAACTCGACTGTACACTTTGTGGTAGTACTAGAAGTTTTTCGTTAGATTCTTCACAACTATTAAGTAATTTTCTTAACCATTTTTAATAAAAATTCAAACAGAGCTTTACGTAAAATAATTTATTTTGTTCTCCAAATTCTCGGTTCTCAAGAGAGCTACAATATATTAATTCTATTTTTGCCTTTGTTATTAACTATCAAATTTCAGACCACAAAAATCAAATCAAACCCACCTTAGAGAAAAATCCTTGAAGAAAAAGCACTGCTTGAAGGTACTTATGAGGCAAGGATCTCCAGCCGGCGCCCACCAAAATAAGTACCACAGTAGTGACATATCCGGCAGCAAGGGAAGAAAAGTAAGCGAAAAAGAATAGAGCGAGCATTTTGGCTGGGTCAAAACAGTGTACTATGATCTTTGGACTAAATGAAAAAAGACTTAAAGCTCAGACAGCTGTCATCTAGAAAATAAGTAGTAGTTTGGTCAGACTAGAATTTAAAATTTATTTAGCAATAGTAAATGACTAATTATTCAGACAAATCCACATTAAAAGATTATTAGCCAACAAATGACTTCATTGGACCTTGCTGAAATTGATTATGTTATAAGTATGGTTTTAGTAATAATAAAGTAAAAATATTATTATTATTTAAATAGTGTTGAAATAATTTATTATTGATACACTGATAAATGATGGGTAAAGACAAAAGAGTGTGGTCTTAAATATATTTGTCTATCACATGGAGGTTTTCTTTGATAAGCTAATAGGTTAGTTTTCGCTGTTGAGATATTTAAATATTATTTACAAGGGACCACAGGCGCCTATCGGCGCCTCTATAGTATTTGGAAAATTTCAATGAGGGCTATGACTTCATTCATAAAAATAGGTATATCCCCTATTAGAACTCTTTTTTTCGCCTGTTCTTTTTTTAAAACGAAAGCTGACATTCTGGGGAACACGATGGTATTAGCGACATGGTATCTACGACCCGTTCTGGCCCTCGAAGTAAAAAAGCGTTACCCACCCACCCACACATGCCAAATCTACATATAGTATTTTTGTCGGCGGATCACGCTTTTTTCGTGTCACGTTTTTAACCCACTTCCCGATTGTATTATATTTTGTTCTCATCATATCTAAGGGTAAATCGGGGTCGCTGAGAACGCTAATGCTATCAGAATTGACATGTGATGCTTAAAATTTTGAGTTTTGCCAGAAGAGTGGGAAAACCAGGTATGCTCAAGGGGGTCTTCGAACCTGTGACCCCAAATTTTTTTTTCATTTTTAGTTTATTTTGGCGCCTGTTAAGGCGCCTGTTCGGCTTGTACTATATAAGACAAGGGACCACAGGCGCTTATCGGCGCCTCTATAGTAAATTTCAATGAGGGGCTATGACTTCATTCATAAAAATAGGTATATCCCCTATTAGAACTCATTTTTTTCGCCTGTTCTTTTTTAAAACGAAAGCTGACATTCTGGGAACACGATGGTATTAGCGACAAAAGTGATTTCGCTATCTACGACCCGTTCTGGCCTTCGAAGTAAAAAAAGCGTTAACCACACACCCACCCACACATGCCAAATACTATATAAGATTACTTGAATGGCATGCTAAATTAGAGATGGCACGGAAACGGGAAGATTTTCTTGTTTTTCGACATCTGATTCTCAGTTAACCACAAAAATGTAAATAGCAAACAAAATTTTTCACCAGGGCTGCACCGGATATGAGAAAATATCGGATCGGATATCGGATGTCAAAAGGTTTCAAATATCGGATATCCGGTGCAGCCCTGGTCTTCACCAAACACTTTGTTTCAAATATGCAATAAAAATAGGGGTTACTGATCAAAGGTGGCAAAATAATTTGGACCAAAAAACAACAATGGTGACCAAGGCAGTTTTTTGAAATTTCAGGCGAAAATTCGAAAAACTGCCTTGGTTCCCCTTGTTGTTTTTCGTTTCAAATTTTTTTGCCGTTTTTAATCGGGAACCCTTATTTTTTATTGAATTTTTAAATTATTTGTAAGAAAGTGTTGGGTGATAACCTATGTTTGCTATTTGAGTTTTTCGAAAAGCGCTGTTTTGTGGTCGACTTAGATTCAAATGTCAAAAACGGGAAAAAATTGTCCCATTACCATTGCCATCTCTAATGCTAATGCTGCTCTGCAGTTTGAAACGTAGCTTCCCTCCCTGAGTTTTTTAAAGGGAAGACTGAGAGGAACCAAGGCACATTTACTATTTGAACCCGCCTCTAACCCCTCTAAAACAAATTTTCGACTAGGTCTATGTCTACAATACGAAAAAATTTTCGTTAAACGAAAAGGGCCGTGCAGTTTTAAATATTGGATTTTCGAAAAAAGAAGCATGTTAACCATAAAAACAACGCTTTTATAAAAAGATCCCCTGGGTCCGACATTATTTTTAGCACTAATTTTAAAGATTTTCACCAAGACTGTTGGTTTTTGGCACAAAACATCGTTGTTATAGTTTACAAAGTACACTAAAGACAAACAGAGCAAAAAATCAGATAAATAGGCAAATACACAATACAAAAGCACTTCCTCCAACCAAAACACAATTAAGGGTTTGCCAATCGTCTATTTAAAAAAAAATTACTAGCTTTACGGTTAAGACTAGGGTTGGCGGGTACCCGAAATTTTCGGGTACCCGAACCGAGGAACCGAACCGGATCCGAAAATTTCGGGTACCCGAACCGAATCGATACCCGAAACCCGAAATTGTCGGGTACCCGAACCGAATCGATACCCGAAACCCGAAATTGTCGGGTACCCGAACCGAATCGATACCCGAAACCCGAAATTTTCGAGTAACCGAACCGATACCCGAAAACCGAAAAAAAACCGGGTTTCGGTTCCAATTACCCGAAAACGGGTACCCGAACCGCCAATTCTAGTTAAGACGCACTAATTTTAAAGGCGATCCTTTATTAGAAGATGTCTTCGAGATGCCTCGTACAAGTTGTTAGCCCCTACAGCTCACCTTAGACTGATTTTAGACAGTTTCCGGACTTCATTTTTTTCAATACAGTTTTTTGAAATATAGTTAGAGGACATTTGTAGAGGACATTCAATCCTGCAAAATGATTAAAGACCAGGGATGGGATGGAAGTGAAAATTTTTAAAAATACATTTTGACTAAATTTGACTGCAAAGTCATTTTATCCAGAGCTCTTTGCCATTTTGAAGCGAAAAAAAGGTTTTGACGTAAAATTTCAAAAATAAAAAGGTTTGGCGTTCTGTTATAAAGTACAATACACATCCCTGGTATAATAATTTATAAAGATGACTTGTTGGGAGCACTTGAACTCAACCCCACCACTCAATTGAACTTGACCCCCACCAGTCATTCAGTTTGGGGACCTAGGAAAATTTTTTCTCACATTTTTCAATACCAATAATTTTTTTGCACGAAAAGTGTAAAATAAATTGTTTTTGAGTGTTTTTAACCATTTTTACGCAAAATAATTATTGGTATTTAAAAATGTAAAAAAATTGCCTTGGTCCCCCAAGCTGAATGACTGGTGGGGTTATGTTCAATTGAGTGGTGGGGGTTGAGTTCAATTTGGCCGACTTGTTGTAAAAACAAATCGACTCTGAAATAGTGGCTGGAGATAAAGCAATGAGGTGTTTTGGATTTTCAAATTTTTATAAGATATAGTCCTAAAACTGTTCGAAACAGGACGGAATGGATTCGAAGGGAATACTGTATTTCCTCTTTTAACTCCCCTCCCCAAAAGTGGGAATTTTCAACTTTTTGGTATTGCCTATTGACCCACTATTTCAAACAGACTCTTGAGCTTGTAACATACCAAAATGTAGCTGGAAATTTGGGCCACATTTTGGTATGTTAAATGCTCAAGAGTCTATTTAAAAAAGTGGGTCAATAGGCAATACCATAAAGTTGAAAATTCCCACTTTTGGGCAGGGGAGTTGATAGAGGAAATACGGTAACAGCTTTTAGCTCATGTCGACTGTGTTTTATTAGGAATAATAAATTTTGAAAATATGATATTTAAGGAAAGCAAAACCTGTATTGCTCGTAAATGTGTGATAGAGTGTTTTAGTTAAAATAAGATAGAGAAAGGTCATTAAAAAGAAGATTAGATCAATACTGTTCACATACACGTGCTTATAATTTGTGCAGATAGTTAAAGCATTTTAAAGTGAGTTTTAGATAAGCAACTTTTAGTTTATAAGAATAGGATGACCTTGATAATACCAGCGAAATGATTGTCAAAATTTTGCACATAAATTAATCCTTTGGTTTTGGTGAAGTGCTGCAGGTTTACAAACTTTTTTCTCTTAACTTTTATCCTAAAAAAATCTTTTACATAGTACAGGGTGGTCCAAGAAATTTAAACCGTCATAACTTTTTGTCCTCGCACGATTTCGAAATTCTGTAAACGCAGATCGACTCAGTTTTTGATGACAATTTTTTTGGTATATAATGTGAAAAACACGATTTTCGCTTGGTCCCCCCTTAAGTTTGGCCTAACCCATCCAAAGGCCACCTACAGACCAGAAGCCAAACAACAGGGAGGACCAAGCGAAAATCGTGGTTTTGTCCCCTTAAGTTTGGCCTAACCCATCCAAAGGCCACCTACAGACCAGAAGCCAAACAACAGGGAGGACCAAGCGAAAATCGTGGTTTTGTCCCCTTAAGTTTGGCCTAACCCATCCAAAGGCCACCTACAGACCAGAAGCCAAACAACAGGGGGACCAAGCGAAAATCGTGGTTTTGTCCCCTTAAGTTTGGCCTAACCCATCCAAAGGCCACCTACAGACCAGAAGCCAAACAACAGGGGGGACCAAGCGAAAATCGTGGTTTTGTCCCCCCTTAAGTTTGGCCTAACCCATCCAAAGGCCACCTACAGACCAGAAGCCAAACAACAGGGGGGACCAAGCGAAAATCGTGGTTTTGTCCCCCCTTAAGTTTGGCCTAACCCATCCAAAGGCCACCTACAGACCAGAAGCCAAACAACAGGGGGGACCAAGCGAAAATCGTGGTTTTGTCCCCCCTTAAGTTTGGCCTAACCCATCCAAAGGCCACCTACAGACCAGAAGCCAAACAACAGGGGGACCAAGAAAATCGTGGTTTTGTCCCCTTAAGTTTGGCCTAACCCATCCAAAGGCCACCTACAGACCAGAAGCCAAACAACAGGGGGGACCAAGCGAAAATCGTGGTTTTGTCCCCAAGTTTGGCCTAACCCATCCAAAGGCCACCTACAGACCAGAAGCCAAACAACAGGGGACCAAGCGAAAATCGTGGTTTTGTCCCCCTAAGTTTGGCCTAACCCATCCAAAGGCCACCTACAGACCAGAAGCCAAACAACAGGGGGACCAAGAAAATCGTGGTTTGTCCCCTTAAGTTTTCTTATCCAAAGGCCACCTACAGACCAGAAGCCAAACAACAGGGGACCAAGCGAAAATCGTGGTTTTGTCCCCCCTTAAGTTTGGCCTAACCCATCCAAAGGCCACCTACAGACCAGAAGCCAAACAACAGGGGGGACCAAGCGAAAATCGTGGTTTTGACCTTATATACCAAAAAAATTGTCATAAAAAACTGAGTCGATCTCGCGTTTACAGAATTTCGAAATCGTGCGAGGACAAAAAGTTATGACGGTTTAAAAGTGTTCAAATTTCTTGGACCACCCTGTATCTTTAGCCATTTCCTGTATGGGTACCGATTTTTGAAAAGTGGTCCCTCCATTGTTTGCTTTCAAAAAGTTTTTCTCAAAAGTCTCAAAAACTATTTTTTGCACTTTTAAACCAAACAAAATTTTTTGTACAAAAATTTCAAAAAAAATTTGCCTTGCCACCCCAATCTGTTTTTTTGAAAAATTTTTGTTTCCTAAATCACTCAAAAATCGTTGTACCCAGCCAGGGGTTGGCCGCAAAGCGGCCAAGACCAGGATGCTTTACATTGCAAGAAATAAGGGAAGTTGTAGTTTGTGTACTTCAACTTCATAAATAATCTATATTTCCGCCAATCCCTTGCAATGTGGAGTGTGCTGGTCTAGGCCTCGAAGTGGCCAATCCTTGGCCGGGTACTACAATCTGTGAAATTTTAGGGTGGACTCCAAAAGGGTGGACTATATACGCCAAAAACTCATATTGATAACACAAAAACTGCATTAAAATACTTTTTAAGAAATTGAGGAAAAAAAAATTTCCAAAAAAAATCAGCTTGGAAGACCAAGGCAAAACATTTTCTGAAATTTTTGTACCAAAATATTTTTTTTGCTGAAAATGGTATAAAAGTGCAAATCAATAATTTTTGAGACTTTCAGAGAAAAAAATTTTTTTTTGACAAAAATTGATAGGGAGACCAATTTCAAAAACTGTACCCAATATAGAATAGGGACGTATCTTTAGTTAACATGCTGCATTTAGACAGATAAAAGCTGACCAACTGACTTAAAAAAATGACTTGAACTTTCAGTCAATCAGGGTGGCGATAATTTTTTTAATTTCCTAGTGCTCAAGTTTTGAAAAAGTTTCATAATCTTAAAAGACATTTTTTTATTAGCTGAAGTAAACAGAACGAAAATTACGAAAAAGAAATCTATGCACAAGCGACAAATTTTATACTAAAATACACATTGTGAGAAATATATTACCGTATTTCTTCTAATTGCCGCACAGTCTCTAATTACCGCACACCCCTAACTTTAAAGACTTATACCTCGGAGCAGAGTGAATATTTTGCTAAGCTGTTTGAAGCATTTTCTTAACTCCCACGAGCTCTACCGATTCCACTTTTCAGATCTTGGTTAAGCACCCGAAAATCTCTAGATCGAATTTGAAAATTTCCGATTTTCGGGTGATTGAAAAATAAGCGCACATGTGCGGCAATTAGAAGAAATACGGTAAATTAACACTTTTAGTTAGCCCCATACTAATTATTTTTTTTTAAATCACGTCACATTTTTTACCGGTAACTATTGTTGTCGCAGCGTAAATCAAAAAACACTAAAGAGAAAGAGAGCAAAAGAATAGAGAAATAGACAAATTATTTACAAAAAATACTCCCTTACCGAAAAAAACTGAAAAAAAATCCATAGCAAAATTCAGTCAAATGCGAGTATGTGCTACAAGCAAAGGTCATTGCAAAACTTTAAAAAGCTGCTTTGCGCTGATGCCGCTGATCAAGATTAGCTGAACAGTGAGAAAAATAAGTTTTTCGAGCAGAAGAAATGGTGTCTAAAGCAGAAGCGAAAGGTTGAAGGTCAGCAGACAGCCTAGAATTCAGTCTATTAACCGAGAGAAGAGCAGCAAAACTTCTTTGCCTGTCTTCTTTTAAGATATCTTTTGTGTTCAGACACACGCAACACACTAATTTTTATTATTTGCCAGACTACTGCTATGTGCGTACTTTGATGGTTAGACAAGGCATTAATTGTGCTGAGTGATCCTTTATTTCTCTGCTTGCCTGCTTTTTTCATTCTCTCTTTCTTCGCTGTTGGATTGTCTAGTGCTGTTTTTATACGCAGTGGAAAATTCCTAGAATGCACAGAATGAGTATCAGTTTAAAAATTTTGAACGTAAGCACGCGTTTTTTTATAATTAGCTAATGTAAAAATTTCGGTTATGGATGTGTCCTTTTTAAAAAATTGTCTTTTTGTCAGCACCCCAAATCTTTTTTTATTTTTGAAATTTTAGTCAAAAACTTTTGTTTGCTTCAAAATGTCAACAAGCACTAGATCACGGGGTTTCAAAGTCGGCAGTAGGTGACTATTTCTCAAATTTCATGGCGCAGTGGGTAAAGCGTTTGATTTTGATGTTTTGGGCTCTCAGGTCAATTCCACCTTGAAAATGACATATTTTTTTTAAAGTTTTTGACCCTCCTAGGGTAAATTTTGGTAGAAAACAGGGCTGTGCAGCTCAAAAACAAACCTCCACGTCAACATCCGAACTTCCACCCCCAAAAATTTGAACCTCCGCTTCCACTTCCAACATCCGGAGGTGGATGTTTACCCAAACATCCACTTCCATACCCAAAAAAAGTTGAACCTCCACGTCCGACATCCACCTCCAGCGAAAATTTTTTTAACCTCCACGTCAACATCCAACATCCGGAATTTTTTCGACATCCACCTCCATTAACCTTCACGTAATTTGGTGATAATACTTTATTCAACTGTAACTGACTACCAAGTCTGCCAAACCACGATGGGTTTTCTTCAATCACTGAAATGAGAAGTTTCGTAATTAAACAAAATGCCAAGAAATTTAAAAAGGCGGGAGTTTCATTTTTAAATTTTTGACACATCTCAACGGAGATGGGTTGGAGGTTCGGATGTTCAAATTTTCGCCACCTCCACTTCCACCTCCGACCTCCGGAGGCGGATGTTTATTCAAACATCCACCTCCGCACCAAAAAATTGAACCTCCGCGTCCACCTCCGAACATCCGGCCTGGAGGTGGAGGTGGAAGGTCAAACATCCACCTCCGGATGTAACTTCCGGATGTTTGCACAGCCCTGGTAGAAAACACGATTAATTATGTTAAAAAAAGTGTTTCGGCGATGTAAAAGTGTCTTCCCTATAGATAAAATCTATAGATAAAATGACTTTTTTCCTTCAAAAATGGTCAGCTGTCCTTTTTTTACCAAAATATATATTTTTTTTTAACTTTGTGATCGATAACCGTGGGTTAGCGACATTTTAGTATAAAGTTCGAACAATTTTATTTGAATTTTAACATTCATTCAAAATAGATTGGTCAACAAACTATTTCTCTTCTAGCTCCACTATCCTTTACCACCGTTTTCGATGACCATTGACAAGGTTGAAGTGGAGCCTTCAATCAGTTATGTCTCTTAAAGACGCTGATTGAGTTTATGCACTGTCAGGTTTAGTTCCGCCTCCAGCAGGATGTTAAGTTTCTTGAATTCGCAGACGGCAGTTTCGTTGACACCGTGAACAGATCGATAACTATAATGAAGAGTTGATTTCGTTATGGTTAAAAATAAGACAAATACAAACGAAAACGGTGTAGTTAAAATAACCTCTAGAGGGCTTTAGCCCCCTGCTCCCGTCAGAAATTTCTGGTCACGCTTCTGCAGCTCGCATGAATCAGATTTATCTAATAGCAATAACTTCATTCACTCATTTAGTTTGTTAGCATTTAGTGAATAAAAAATTTTCAAACTTATATGAGGCAATTAAAAATAACTCGAAATAAACTTTTATGCGTGATTTTTTTAAAGACGCTTTAAGAGTGATTTTTTGTAAGAGAACCTATGGTGTCCGATAGCGGATATCGGGTATTTCGGATTATTGCATGTGTACCCTATTTACGATACGCTAAACACGGTGGCGCTGTTAGTTTTGCTCCTTTTGTGTTTCATTTTCGAGACACAGACCTCGGAAATTACCTACTCGGATACATCCAAATTTGGGAAGTAGCCATAAACTTTTAAGTAGATTACTATGTTTTTAACAAAGTCACACAAATATTTTAAACCATTTGAAATCCCGTGAGCATGGCTATCTGATAGTGCTAAGTTTTGTGTTAAAACATTGTGAAATTTATGTTTAGTGACCACTTTTTTGTCAACCTTCGTTTTTTTAGAATCCAACATTTTTTCATAAAAAGGCTTGTATCTTGTATCTCGGACTGTGCTAAATTTCATGCTATGGGAAAGCTGATGATCTGTCCCATTGTCCCGATAGCGCTGAGTGCAGAACAGACATTTCTAACAACTAAGACAAACAGAAATTCTAAACTTTTCAAAAGTAAAATTAAATTGTTTGTAGTAGTGATTTGTAGTAAATTCATACAGTATTAGAAAACATAAGATTTTACAGAAGAAATTTCAAAAATTAAAAAAACGTTTGTAAAAAAACTTAAAAAAACACATCCTATTTTTGCAAAAATTAACAATCTTTTTTACTATTGTGTTTTTCCAACAAATTATTAACCGTGAATCTTCTTATAAATCCCCTTTCTCTGATAATACCCACTCCCTAATAATCCTGCACCCTATGGACCCCATATCTCACCGTGGAGCAAACACTTTGCATATTTGTTTTTTGCGTTTTCTTAATCAGCTCGAACACTTGATTCCACTTAATATCATTTATGATAATTACCGAAAACTTCTTTACGATATAATGCTGCTCCACGTCCGTTCAGAATTCAAATTCTAGTTCACTTTAAAATAAACAAAACACCAAGATTTTTAAAAGACATTTTCTTATATTTTCGCCATCCATATATTGAAACTCAGTCAAATCATCAAACCATTGTTACAATAAAAATTTATTCAACGAAAAACCGATAAAACAGGTGAAACCGGAAACATTGTCTCAGAGATTTTCAAATCATGCAGACAATTTCTAACATAAGACCATTTCATTATTGTTTCAGCGATTCTTATCTGATCCTTCATTCTGCAAAAGCATTTCTCGTTCTCACTAATCTTTTGATGAAGTGCCTCTATAGCTTGTTCAGAAATTAGCCCCCAGAACTTGTTAGTAGCAGTAAAAGCGGAACATGACTGCACAACCAATGACATTTAGGCGTAACAGAGTTTGTTGGAAACCCCACCTAAAATTATTCTATGAAAAAAAAATGTCCAAAAAGTAACCTAAAATCAACTTATACGAAGCAATTCAAAGTAAATACCGCACGAATCTGACAGCATTGAAATTTCATTTGAACTCAAAAAGCTTGCCTTTGCATAGCACTGGATTTGTCCCAGAAGAGAGAGTAATTGGCTAATATGAGGATATTTTGGAGAGTTTAGGATCACGTTAGCAACACTCTGCGGACCCTCTCCAGTAAGCAATTTGCGCATATGATTTCCTACACATTAAAAATTTAGATACAAAAAATGTACAAAAAAAGTTGAAGCTGATTTGTGCAAATCATGCATAAGTTTACGATTGAGCTGTAGAAAAAATAAGGATAATTAAAAACATGATTGCGAAAAGAAAATTTCAATTACAGATTCACGCTTCTTCGGCTCAGTCAGGCGATTAAGAAGTGATTCTTTTTCTCGGTTCAGCAGGTTGATGATTCCACTGGTGCAGTCCACTTGAACACTGGCACTTCTTCGGAGAGGTAACACTTTTCCTGAAAACAAGAGCGTCTCAATGAAACAACAACAGTACGAGACCAACTTGTCCTACTAGAAGCATTCATACTTTGGTTTTTCTCACTTGTGCACTTACTCCATCTAACAACGTTTACTTGCTTTCGCTTGGCTGAGAAAATAGGCTTCATATTGGCTTCTTTTTCCAGCTGCAGTAGTATATTCTGTATCGCTACATCTTCCTCGGCTTTCCTGAGCTTTTCATGAGCTTGTTTCACTGAAACTAGAGAGTCGTCGTTATCATTCGTAGGTAAAATAAGGTAAAAGAGCCTAGGCACTGTTGACCTATCCGGGGCCATTTTTCCCTTTGGTCCCCCCTTTGGTTTTTTTTGAAAATTTTGATGTGAAATATTTCCAAAATGTCTCCAGGGTTAGGCCTAGGCTCAATTTGTGTTCACAATGTTCACAAATTTCACATCAAAATTTTCAAAAAAAAAACCAGAGGCGGGGACCAAAGGTAAAAATGGCCCCGGATAGGTCAATAGGGCCAGAGCCTACAAAGACGGAGCTTCCCCGCTTCCTTTGCTCTTGCGCAAGCCTTTTCTTTGCTGATCGTCTTGGCACTTCTGGCTACCATCAGAGCCGTTCTTGCTGCAGAAGTTCTTATAATGTTAACTTCCTTGGTTGCCGGCTGCTTCTGCACTGCAGTATCACGTCTTGTTCGGGACCATTGGACTTGCCTAAGAACGCAAAAAGTTATACTGAAATACACGACAGACAAAAAGTGAAAAACTACAGATTTTTCTGTACAATTTTTATACCAAAATGTAGCCTGTGTATTCAGGTACCAGAAAAGTCAGAACGATTTTCGTAAAGTCAGAATTTTTAAAACTACAGACCATTTAAAGAAAACAAGTGGCATTTTTCCGAGTAAAAATAGGGTACTTTGTGTTTTCTATCTAAATTTTGCATAAAACACCCTAAATTTGCATTTTTTGCATGCTTCTTCCGTACCAAAATGTAGTGAATTTCCTTCTCTACAAGGTTTCCGGTTTTTTTTTTACCCTTACTGGACAAAAAACGCCGCAAAAATTCAAATCAAGTCAAACAAATATAAAAAAAAATATATAGAACTTTTCACCAAAATCTCTTGTGCTTTTCAATTTTTTCATGTTTTATGGTCGAGTGATAGCTTATTTGAAAGCTCTGACAATGGCCAACTCTCTGAGTATAAATATTGTAGACGGAGAAATAAAACCAGTTATGTTTGACCCGGGAATATAAAAAGATACGAAAGTGATCATTTTTCAAATTTTGAATTTCGCGCTTTTTCTCTAATGTACTAAAATGAGAGTTTTAAACGGACGTGGCTCTAAGATTTGCTTGATTTGATTGATATAAACCCTTTTGGTTTAATTCACGGATTTTCGACTAGAACTATATATATCATCTTACTTTATTTTACATACAGCGGACTGAAGGCCAATAAAAGGCCGATCCAGGAGTGTCCCACTTTATAAAAGGTATTCTGTACCTTGATATACCATATTTATCCTAACGGATGAGTCAAAAGTCCTTGGTAGATTTTTGGGCTCATTTTGGAAAATAAAAATAGTGCATTAAAAAATTCCAAATAATAGGGTTTGTAGGCAGAGAAATTCTCTAAAAGTCTGTATATTCACTTTTTATTTATGATGGAATTTGGTCTGGGCGGGTGTCAGCTGGGAGACAAAAAATCTGCTCATCTTTGTGCCCAATGGAACAAAGGGCGATGGCCCAGAGTATCGCTGAATGTTGGAGACCCAAGTGGCCCCATGGGCTGAGGCCAACCTGGAGGGCAAGTGGTGTTTCCAGCAAGATAGGTCTCCATCACATCGAGCACTTGAGACTCAGAACTGGATCGTCCTGAACTTCCCGGACTTCATCAAAGTTGACTCCCATTGGGGTGAGAAAGCAGCCATCAAAGGGGACTGGACTGGAACGTGATGGATTATTTCTGCTGGCCATACCTCCAGTCAAAGGCCTGCTCCCGACCCCACAACTTAATCCCGGCAATGAAGAGATCCTTGGTCAGGGAATGGTACGCAATCCCCCAAGAAATGATCCAAAACGCCATTGACAGTTTTCCCAAAAGACTGCGTAAATGTATTGCGGCCAATGGTGGTCATATTTATAAGTAAAATATAAAGTGAATATACAGACTTGTAGAGAATTTCTCTGCCTACAAAATCTATTATTTGGAATTTTTTTAATGTACTATTTTATTTTTCGAAAGGAGCCCAAAAATCTACCACGGACTTTTGACTCACCCGTTAATACAGCCACATGCGGCTATATTAGAGACTGCAGCTCGGATAAAGACTGTGGCTCTATTATTTTAACATATTTTTGCCAAAGTCACATCAAAAGAATTGAGCAAAATTTTCAGTACACAAGCTTTTGACCAACATCTTTTTTTTAACCACCAAACAATTGAACATTCACCCCAACGAGGCACCACTATGACTCATCAAAATTTCTTCCTTGATATCAGTTCTATCCACTAAGTGTACTATTTCTTTTTCGTCGCACACCATCTGGAGCTTATGTTGTTCGCATTGTTGCGTCTTCGACGCAATGATGCGTGCCTGTCCCCCTTGCGTGCCGCAACTTCTTTTCATAGGCATACAGGGGGAGGAATTACAGCTTTTCCTTTGTTGTAATAGGGATGGGGCGTCTGCTTCTCTGGCCTACAGTCTCTGACTGTAGTCTGGAGAGGCAGCTATCCAAAGCCACAAGAATTTTTTCAGTGGGAAAATTTTGTTAAAACTAGAACTAGAGATAAAATAAAGTTTTTGAGCAATTTATTGTGTATTGATTTTTCCGCGAAGCGGCCAGGTGTGAATAGAAGCTCCTATTACACTCGAAGCAAACAACAGGGACGCGAAGCGGCCCTGTGTGGATAGATGTCCTAATCAAAATTTCTTTGACTTTTATGTAGCTAAATCGAAGCCCTGGTTTGAAATTCCAAAATAAGTACACGTCTGGCATTTCTTTACAATTTTGGCATTCTGTGCATTGCATCTATCGAATTGCTGATGCCGCACTACTTAAAAGACCTCTCGATACGCTATGAGTTGCAGATATATTGCAGGTAGATGACCATTGCCGCATTTTGGTTTGTCTCATATAGTACGAGTATGGTTTCAAGCTTAATGATTCCTCTGTAGCTTTGCCTTGTGTCTGACTTAAAGCTCCGAAGCCCGATGGATACAACTATACACAGAAGCTAAAATCAAGCGTTTAACAAGATTGCGCAAAAAAATCCAAAAAGTCCAGGTACGATATCTCAAAATTAAAAAAAAAGTACATTTTCCAAAAAAGTACAATTCCTGAAACTCAATAAATGCGCCTTCAAACATTTTATTTCTACACCAATGAAACGCATAACACTTTTCAAACAAATAAAACAATTCAATCATATTTTTCGTTATTTTGAATTTTCCTCCGGATTTTTTTCTCTTCCTTTTCATAAGCAGTTTGTAGACACCTGCGCAATCGATATCGTAAATGACAGGAAATTGGAGAAGAGCCTTGACCGTTTCCACCTGAAGGAGATTCCTCGCGTCTGTCCACTGAGCTTTGCACAACGAAAATACCCGCAATTTCAAACTCGCAATTTTTACAATTTCAAAGAACAAACAAGTCTATCAATAAGAGAAATCAACATATGGAAGAGCTTTATTCAAGAAAATCAGTTGTTCTGCGTTCATTGAATCAAGTTGTCCTTTTCTGTAGTCGTAGACGTCCCTCGCGTGACTGAAGAGCTGCTCACTGGCCACGGATGTAGACGGCGCTGAAAGAAATCGAATAGGTGCCTTGGATAAGATCGGAAAGCGTACAGAGTTCTTCTGCCAATAAAGAAGCGGATCAGAAAAGAGTGGCATCACTTGTTGAGCATTGTAAGAGATGAGCTCTTAAAAGTAAAATGTTATAAGAAAAAAGGCAAATTGAGGAATGCTAACGAAAGATAGATTGTCATACCAGGTGTTCGGCGTCGGCAAACGTTCTATTCCGATCACTTTCTCCCGAGCAAACAGACTTCTCGGTTTTATCACTGAACCAGCAGATGAAATCATTCCTTTGACAGACAGGTTCAATTTATGCGCTCCACAATCGCCGTGTTCGAATTCGCCTAAACTTCATGCTGACAAACAAATTGAATATCAAAAGAACCCAACCTTCAAAGGATATTTCATATTGGCTGCTCCATCTCGAAGGAAGACATGCCATTGTTTTGCCTTTATTTCCCATTCCTCCAGAATTCTCTTGATTGCGGCATTGATGATATCGGCACTCTGTAAAAAATTTCACTTTTCGTGAAGGTTTAGAAAATAAACACGGGCCCACTAATAAGCGGGCACCCCTGGTTGACATCTAAAAACCCGATAAAATTTTGATTGAAACTGATCAAATCATAAATTTAAGTCAGGGAGGCGTCAAAATTTCGATTTTCGGTGGTTGTTCGTTTTATGGTTTCAATATTTGAATTCCAAAAAAATCTAACAAAAATAACTTTTCTTCCGTTTCAATACTAAAATTGTTTGTTTGCCTAAAAGCGCAAAATGAGTTTTTCAGGGAGCGGTCTGTTAAAGAGGGCCGGTCTGATAGAGGGGTTTTTTCAGAAGAAATATGGTAATTAAAATTGCTCCATCACAGTCTGTCCTCCATACGGGTGGTTAAATCAGAGAGTCTTTGTGCCAAAAATCAAATTTTATCTGTTTGAGTGACAATTGTCAGCATTGACAAGATAAACATTTTTATTTAACGAAAAACATCTTTGTGATTACAATATGTTTCTTGCATACGCTCAATGTGTTTTTTCATTATTAAGGCAATTTTATTCGAGTTATTTTGTTATTTTTAAGATAAGAAAATTCTTGGAAAAAACTCAAGATTTTTTTTCAAGAATTAACAAAAAAAGAGTTAACATTAGGTGGGTTAAGGATAGGGCTCGGATCTCAAAATTTTGAAAATAAGGAGATTAGCTCAAAATAAGGACATTTTATGATGTTTTGGCGAAATTTGCTATTTTATCCAGTGCTTATTGCTCTTTCAGAGCTGAAAAATAAAATTTTGACGTAAAATTCTAAAAAATGATATGATTTGGAGGCCCAAAATAAGGACAAATCTTATTAATAAGAACAGATCCGAGCCCTGGTTAAGGGCTCAAGCCCGGTTAGCATACCCTCATCGCCCTGAATACGTCACTGCTTACCATACAAAGAAACTCCAGACTATATTTTATGCATTCAGGGTAGGGTTCACAACCGGAACTGAAAATATTTTTTGCCTAAAGACTATAACTAAAGACTAAAGTTATAACCAAAAGAAAAGTTCTAAAATTCTCGATTCACCCTGTATTTTCCAGATCAAAAAAATTTGTTTTTACAAGTGGTCAAATTTTGGTGAAAAAAACAAAAGACATTCTAGATTCTAAAAATAGTAATTATTTTTAGTCAAATTAAAAACTTTAGAATTGACTTTGTATTTCAAGTAAAATGGCTCAAGCACCAGACCAGCAACAACAGGACCAGCCCATGGAAAATGGAGAAGGGTGGGTTGATGCTTCTGAATTTGTTTCTGCTCACCAGTCCATTTCTGACAACGGTAATAGTGGTACCAGTGCAGATGACAGTAGCGAGCCGCAAGCCTCACCTGTGGTCTCGTTCAATGTCAAGTGTCGCACTGCAGATGACAAGCTCGTGGTGGTGCCTTCCCACATTCTATTCTGCTCCAAGGTCTTTGCTCAAATGTGTGGAGATTTGGAAATCGGCGTCAAGAAGGCTGATCAGGACGAAGTGGAGACTTTCCCAGGCGAATTCTTCATTAATAATGTCCGAGAAGAAATCTTCTTAAAGGTTACTCTTTTTTTTAATCGAGAGTGAAATTTTTCTTATCAAAAGTTGGTGTTTTTGAAATTTTTTCCATTTTCCACTAATGCAAAATTTTAATATTTTTGGGATTTTTTTTCACACAAGTTGAATTGTGCTGAACCTAAACTTACGCCTTATAGACTAAATTTTCACAAGGGATTTATTTGTAGAAATTGAAAAAAAAATCTTTTTGAAGTGTTAAAATTTTGAATTGGCAAAAATGAAAAAATGGCACAAACATTTCTTTACCAAAAAGTTGTATAATTTAAAAAAACAAAATATTCACTTAATTTTCATCGTTAATTTTGAACTATTATTATAAACTATTTAACTATCATTTATTTCAAGGTGATTAAGTGGTGCGAAGAGCACATGGGACAGCCTGAGCCAGTGATCCGAGAACATCCCATCACCAAAGAGCGAGTCCACTTCGTCTTCACTGACTTTGAAACCGAATTTTTGAATGTCAGTGTGCAGGAATTGTCAGAGCTGCTGATGGCGTCCAACTATTTGGACATCCCCAGTCTTTATTTGTATGGTTAGTCAAACAATATCAAATACTTTTTAAAAAAGTCATAAATCGTGGTTTGAGGTTGTCAGCGTGCAGCTCAGTTGATGACTAGCAAGACGATCGAGGAAGTTCGCGAAGAGTAAGTATTAAAAACACCCACTAAGTCTAAGCCCAAGAAAAGCATAGTCTAACTCAAACTAACTATATTTTGAAAGTTTGTTTACAAAGGAGCAATATTTTTATTTTAGTCAACTTTTACGAAATTGGCTGGAAAAACTTATTGGGATAGCACTCTGCTTATTTAATCTATAGCGACCTTATTAGACAACTATTTTTTTGTAGCTTTGCATATACCTGGGGTTGTTACACAGTTAACTCGATTTTCCAAAAAAATTTGCCTATTTATTGTTTTATGCTATTTTTTCTCTAAAATTTTGAGCAGGTCACTCATCGTTTGAAAGCCTAGAATGTTGGCTACCCAATGGTACAAAAATTTCTTGGTTTAGTTCACAAAAATATATATGCTTTATTACAAACGCTTTGGAATTATTTCGAACTATTTCGAATTAAAAGTTAGAAAATAATTCGAAATAATTTGAAAGTGTTTGTAATAAAATTTATACATTTTTGTGAACTAAACCAAGAAATTTTTATACCATTGGGTAGCCAACATTTTAGGCTTTCAAACGTGGGGTGACCTGCTCAAAATTTTAGAGAAAAAATAGCATAAAACAAGAAATAAGGTGAAATTTTTTTGAAAAATCGAGTTAACTGTGTAACAACCCTACATTAACCCCCTAAATCTGTTAATAACCGTTTTTGCGAATATAACTCAGATATTTGCTTGGTCCCCCATTGTTTTTTTGGAGTGTGGTTAGACGCTGGTCAGGCCATGGTACGTTAAGATAGACTCAATCTCTTTTTTCTTTCTTTTTTGTAAGATAAGGAAAAGTGTTCGCGTTCATCCTAACATATGCTAGCCTATCTTGCGCCTAATCATAACTTAAAAACGAAACAGGGTAATCAAGACATTTCAAAAGCCAAATTAAAGTTTGTACTGTTTTATTTTGTAAATTGGTTGGTGATTTAAAACTCAGCTTTATAACTACTGATCTAACAAAAGATCTTTTTGTAAGACCCTTTTTAAGTCATAAGTCAGGTAAAAAAGTAAAAGCAAAGTAAGAAAAGCATTTAGACAATAGACGAATAAAAATAATTTTGTGTTTTGCAGTTGGGGCTTCGAAGACGATATTCCAGAAGAAGAGAAGCAACGAATTTTAAAAGAGTTTGCTTGGTGCCTGCCCTCAGCTCCGACCCAACAAACTAGCTCAGCTGAAAATCCAAATACCGGCGATTGAAATGCTTTATACGAAATCACATTTTTTGTTTTCAATTTAATAAAAGTGGTTTTTTTCCTTCCTTTTTTTACCTCTAAAAACCCAAATCAAACTCAAAATTTTAAATTATTTATTATTTATTGTTGTTTTAACTTTTTGTGAATTTGACCTTTTTTGTTGTATAGTCTTTTTTGTTGTAAATACAGCTACCAAAGCAATTGTGAGCAATCTTTCACGAAATGGTAATATTTCACGGGGCTCAGTAGATCAACTTTTTTGCAAACTTACAACAATGACCAAGTCGGCAGGACTCGAACATATGCGGCCAAAGCCCAATACATTTTCATTTGTCTTTTGGCTTGTTCACGTACTTCGAGTTTGAGTTCAAGTCCGGATCTTTGTGAAAGTTTTCTTCTCTTGGTCAAAGAGTTTTCTTCTCTTGGTCTCTTGGACAATTTTTTTAAAGTGATGAATTCTTTAAGTGGCCCTAAGATTCTAGTTTCTTATGAGGTATCATTTACTAAAACATATTTTCAAAATGTGGCACAAAAAGTAAAGCATGAAACAAGTCAGAAATTCTGACTTGTTTAATTTTTTTTTACTTTTTGTGCCATATTTTGCAAGCATGTTTCAGCAAATGATACCTCATGATAAATTAAAATTTTAGGGCCACCTAATGGTGTTATCACTTTAAAAAAGATGTTTAAATATTCCCCTCTTTGACTAAAAAAGAAAATTGTTACGAAGATCCGAACTCGAAGTACGTGAATGAGCCATTCCAGGATGTCTAAAATGTGACACTCAAAATTTCTTTGAAAATTTTTGAACATTATCTGGCCAACCGCAACTATCTAGTAACACGGGAACGGAACCTGTTACGCTAGGGTTAATGTCCTAGACCATCATTTGGCAGAAACTTGACTCTTCTTGTCTGTCCCCCAAAAAGGTGGCTCGCATTTTTCAGCTTGATTGCAATGATTTAGGCCATTAGCCCTACCGGAATATCTCATCGCCACAGGTTTCTAGAGAGGTGTTAAGCAGTTGCCAACGACCATACTAAACGTGATAAAATAGATATTTAGTGTGATATCCCCCCTCCCCCAGAAGTGCTAGTGTCGTATAACCGCCCCCTCTCCCAATGCTTTTTGTAGGCTTAGGCCAGTAGGATAAGACTTAAAATATTTTTTAATTTGGTTTAGACACTTTTGAAAAATTATTTGATGGGTGGGGGGTGGTGGTTGTTTGGTATACGGCAATAGCTTTTGGGGAATGGAGGGTATATACGGTAGTAGCGTCGATATTTGCCTTAAATTTGTAAAAAGCTGTGGAGTAGTTCTTAGTGAGATCATTAATTCTTTTATAGTTTATCAAAATTATACAGCGACAAAAGCAGGAAATACCGAAAAAAACGCATCATTTTTTGAGGAATTCAGACGATTTGAAAAATATTTATAAAATAAAGATTCAACGCAATATCATTAAATATCATCAAAATGATACGAAAAATAGTTTGTAGCATGTTATTTTTTGAGCTTTAAACATTTACTGCATATGCTGAGTACTTACTTTCGAACAAGTTTCCCCAGAGTATAACGAAGATTTGCAAGATTACTGCGGTAATCCAGAGTTTGAGTGTGAGTTTTTAAGTGTTTTCTATACTTAGCGCTTTTTATGTTTGCATCTTGCCTAGAATTTTCTGATTTTGAGACATATTTCGACACAGGAATTTCCACTTGTCCGTGAATCATAAGTCAACCACCAATTCCATTTATGGTCTCAGATTGCTGAATGCATGCACGTGAACAATAGTATATAGGATTAGAAAACGGGATTTGACAAACTTGAAAACAGGCTTTATGAAACATAATGAAATTACATAGAAACTGTTTTAGTTTAGTTGGTGGTTCAGTGGTATAAGTTGTGGTTTTGATATTTTAGCTCGCTGGCTCGATTCTCTCTATATTCACTTTTTTACGAGTTTTAGTATTACTGCTTTTATTCCGTAAAAGCCCAAGTGCAGCCTCCCCTTCTCGAAAATTTTTTGTACTTTTAAATAAAAGTACCCATTTTCAGCTGAAAATTTTTATTGAGCACTTGGGATACTGTCCTTTTATTCATAATGTTGCAATTATTTATTACGGTGTTCATTTATTCTAATTTTTTTTTCAAATCCATAAGGTTTTTTACATTTTAAAAAAAGCTGCTGACAGTGGGAATCGAACCAGCGAGCTAGAAAGTGGGAACCACAACTTGTACCACTGGTCCACCAACTCAATGTGAAACTCAATGTAATTTCATCATGTTTCATAAAGCCTGTTTTCAAACTTTTCAGGTGTTTCAAAAACCATGTTCCACACATTTTTGCGCAAAAACCCTCGCGACTAGCATAGTAAAATAGAGTTTCTCTAGCTGTTTGTGAAAAAAATATTTTAAAATCGCACAGTCATTCCCCTAGCCTCCTTTGTAAGCAAAAAACTCTTAAGGTTAGAGATGGAACAATCGGACCGTGTCAATCAAGCTCTTTTGCCTCATATTGCAGGCCCCCGGGGCCTTATTTTTCAACCCCTCGAAAATCTGGAAATTTTGAGGTCGATCTGGAGATTTTTGGATAAAAATTAAAAATCTAAAAAGCGGAATCCGAAGAGCTCGTGGGAGTTAAGAAAACGCAACAAACAGCTTTGCAAACAATTGACTCTGGGCTTAGATATAGGTCCTCAAAGTTGAGGGGAAGCCTTATTTGAGGGGGTTTTTTTAGAGGAAATACGGTATATACAGTTGCGGAAAAAAGTTACCGCCCGATCAGAATTTCCACATTTTTTTGAGAAAAACTGTTTGAATTTAATTATTTTTCAAACGGAAAGGGAAAACGAAATAGACAGTCTTGTAGAGAATTTCACGCTCTACAAAACTGGTATTTTTGTTCAAAGATTCATTTAAAATTTATGCAAAAATCGCAAAGTTTGAAACAATGCAAGAATAAGGTCACGAAAAAAGTTACCGCCCGATAACATTTTATTCCAAACAACGCACCAAAACAACATTTTAATATTTTGTAGCATATCCGTTAGAATCAATAACAGCCTGGCATCTTCTTGGCATTGACTCACGAGCTTTTCCAGGCGTTCTTTCGGAATCGACTCCCATGCTTTCTTCACCGCTTTGAATAGTTCGTCCGACTTCTTGTGCTTGTGCCCACCCATTCTTCGTTCAGCTTCATACCACAGATTCTCGATCGGATTTAGGTCTGGAGATTGAGCGGGCCATTGCATAACATCGACGCTGTTGTCCTGGAGCCATTTTGTGATGATCTTGGCCTTGTGCTTGGGATCGTTGTCCTGCTGGAAGATCTAGAAAAGTCACGAATAATAAAGGTCAGAGAGGAGTTAATCTACTAGTACCAAGTTTTCATCCGGATGCGAGTTTTCAAGATGTTCCAAATGAGAGAGCATTGTTTCCGAAAGGATCTGTTGATACTGAAACCGATCCATCTTGCCATTCACCAGTCTGAGAGGTCCAAGTCCATGCCACGAGAAACAGCCCCAGACCATAATGTTTCCTCCACCAAATTTAACGGTGCCTTTTGTGTACTTTGGATCGAAGCGCTTGGACGCCTTACATAACCTAAAAACATTGTTTACGACGAAAAAGAAAAACAAAATACAACCTTTTCCATCACTTCCGATCATGTTGAACTTCGATTCATCCGACCAAAGCACGCTCTTCCATTGATCGACAGTCCAATTTTGATGTTCCTTCGCAAAACTGAGACGTTCTTTGACATTCTTTGGCGATATAAACGGCTTTTCGGCTGGACGACGACCAAATAGACCAACCTAAAAAACATCAATCAACACGGTAAATATTAAAAAGCAACCTCAATGAGACGATTCTGTACTGTGCGCACCGTTATGTCATCCAACTTTAGCTCTTCACGAATTTCAGGGGCCGTAAGCTTTGGATTCTCCTCGATTTTCGAGCAATCATTCGGTCGACCCTGCAACAACTACTGATGTCATCGTGTGCCTAGTTAATTAAAATGCTACCTGCCACTTGTCTTTCGCTTCCGGCCATCCTTTGTGCACTTTCGGATTCTTTTGGCGATGGTAAGCATCACGAACACTTTCCTTCGGTATTCCCACGTGATCAGCGATTCTTGTGAAGCTCCATCTTTCATCTGTGTCGTGTAAGCGAACGATAAGCCTTTCCGTAACTTGATCAATCGATTTAGGACGCATCTTAACATAATAACACATGAAAAATTCATAAAACCACCACAAAATACAAGGAAATGTTATCGGGCGGTAACTTTTTTCGTGACCTTATTTTTGCATTGTTTCAAACTTTGCGATTTTTTTGCATAAATTTTAAATGAATCTTTTGAACAAAAATGCCAGTTTTGTAGAGCGTGAAATTCTCTACAAGACTGTCTATTTCGTTTTCCCTTTCCGTTTGAAAAATAATTAAATTCAAACAGTTTTTCTCAAAAAAATGTGGAAATTCTGATCGGGCGGTAACTTTTTTCCGCAACTGTAATTCAGAAACATCATTTCAGAATTCTCGCCAAATATATTAATAAATTTGATTTTTTACACCCATAAAACACTGGAAATCGGCAAATAGTCAAGGGAAATTTTCTAGCAGCAAAAAGCAATAGTCCGAGCACCACGAAATGCAAGGTTCCAAAAGCAATTCTGACAACATTTCGTGGTTAATTTTCCAGCCTACTTCTTTAAAACTATTTAAAGATAGCATAAGAGTAGAATTCTTCCAAGCATGTGCTACATTCTGCAATTGTATCCGAATATTTGCTAAATTTGTATTGGCTCAAAGTAACATTTACGAGCTTAGATTTGCTGTATTGTGGCTTAAGCTGATGATATATGTCTTTTGAAGGCTAAAGTACACAATGTGTGCGACGCCTGATGATGCCCGAAATCATCTTAATCGTGCTTTTTTTGTTGTTTAAAATTTAGAAAATTTAGGAATTTAGGACTGAGAAAGCACTTTTTGAAAAAAAAATTTATTTTTGACCCGTGCACACCGGCTTGAGAGTTAGAGATGCGCGCACTCACTCACCTTAGACATGTTTTCGAGCAAGACTCTTGATCATATTGGGTTGAACCATAAGTAACGTCGTTTTTGAAAAATGCTTTTTATGTAACCGATCATTATGATCATTTTTTAATACGTCATACTCTATTTGATAGCCCTTTCTTGGCCTTTCTAATGAGCCATCATTTGTTTTTTGATAATAAAAATAGAAGGTCAAAAGAAATCAGGTTCACCAATGGGCACTTTAGGGGGGTACATTCATCGCTTTAACTGGTCAAAAGTTTGATTCAGAATTCGGCACTTTAACAACATCTCAGTGCTTTCTTTTAGCGTACTTCAAGAGCTACAAGACCTACTTTACAGAATAAATTTTAAAAATATGGGTGTTGAGATATGGTCTTTTGAAAAAAAACAGTTTCTTGAAAAAATTACCAAAATCCGAAAAAATTTGATAAACTTAGATTTTGGTCATTTTTCAAGAAATCTTTTTTGCAAAAGGCCATATCTCAACACCTATATTTTCAAAAATAATGCTGTAAAAAAGGTCTTGTAGCTCTTGAAGTGCGCTACAAGATAGCACTAAGATGTTGTTAAAGTGCCAAGTTCTGAATCAAACTTTTGACCAGTTAAAGCGAAGGTGGCCAAAATTGCCCATTGGTGAACCTCATTTCCTTTCAGCATTTATACCCTCTAGTTTTATCATTAATAAACAAATGATGGCTCATTAGAAAGGCCAAGAAAAGGGCTACCAAGTGTATATAATAAATCAAGAAATAATTATAACATGTTACATGAAAACCCATTTAAAAAACGACATTACTTATGGTTCAACCCAATAAAATGCATATTGAGTCACTTTTTGACACGGTCCACGTTGAAAAACAGGGTACACCGCCAGCAAAATACAACCAGTTAGTTTTTTATGTTTTTCCATATAGGTGGCCCCTTATTATTTTCTTCCTCACCCAATACAGCCCTTATTCCTTTTAAAAATGTTTTGGGTGCCAATCCAAAAAACATTTTTTTCGCTATCTTTCGCATATTTTTTGCCTTGGTCTACCAAGGCAAATTTTTCTTCCAAAAAAATGTTTTTTTTTCAAAAAGTGCTTTCCCAATCTTAAAAACGTGTTTTTCTCAACGTTAAACATCAAAAGAAGTACGATGAAGATAATTCGGCCCTTTTGAATTATCTATTCCGGAACAAGAAATGCGGAGCTGTGGAAACGACAGGGGGGACCAAGCTGTTTTTGGCACCGGCAACTCCAGTAGTACCAATGTTGCTGAATAACTTTGTTGAATTTTTAAGACATCAGGCAGAGCTTTATTAGTTGCTCTCGGTCAAAATAGCTGAGCACTTCAGACAAGATTGCTAGATTCAAAGCTTGCTAAAAACAAGAAATATTATTTTTGTTGGTAAGCGAAATTAAAGCCAAAGCAAAACTTGCATTTATGTACTGATTTTCGCCTTTTTTCTTTTCTCAAAAACATGTCTAACAAATAAGATAAGCAGATAATTTAAAAAGATTTCAAAAATTTAAAAATGTTGTATGCTCCTTAGATATACAGTCGAGTCTCTCATTAACACACACCCCAATTTCGTTGCCGTATAGGGTCCGACACTTTTTTGACCTCATTTTTTCAAATTTTCGCCAGTTCTGTTTTGGACAGTCTGGTCTCAAATATCGCAAAGATTTCGATTTTGTTGCTTGTTTTTGCAAAAGACAGTGACTTTGGCGATTATAATTATTTAAAAAGACGAAAACTCTAAAACTTTTGGCATTTTCAAAAATTTTGGGCATTTTCAGGCGTCGCACACATTGTGTACTCCGGCCCTTTTGAATTATCTATTCCGGAATGGCTCTGAATTTTTCGGGCTACTATTTGATCTTGGAAATTAATAATCAAGCAATATGGAGCTGTGGAAACAACAGGGGGGACCAAGCTGTTTTTGGCACCGGCAACTCCAGTAGTACCAATGTTTATATCGCAAAGATTTCGATTTTGTTGCTTGTTTTTGCAAAAGACAGTGACTTTGGCGATTATAATTATTTAAAAAGACGAAAACTCTAAAACTCTTAAAAAAAGTAAAAAAGCTATCAAATCTTTCTAACATACCTATTTTGGATTTAGGTTCACAAAATTTAAATGCTGAAGTCATTGTCTTTTGCAAAAAATGCTAAAATCGGAATTCTTTCAATATTTGTGACCAGACTGTCAAAACAGAACTCGCAAAAATTCAAAAAAATAGGGTCAAAACCGTGTTGGACCCTGGTCGGGGTCGAAGTTTTGGAGTTTATGTTACTGTATGTATATCACAATTGCTGGGCACCTAACAACATCGTTTGGCCTTAATTTGGAAATACTAATACAGTCAAGTCTCTGCATAGTGACCCCACCATAGTGATCACCCCCTCCATAGTGGTCGGTTCGTTTGGTCCTGGCTGAACTTTTTATAAACATTTAATAAAAAGTTTCTATATTGTGGTCACCTATAGTGGTGACTTTTTTCATAGTGGTCGATCGACCCAGTCCTGAGTTGATAATCACTATTCCCCATAGTGGTCGTCTACTAATTTCAGAAATTTTTCTTGTGATCAAACAAAATGAAGCGTTTTTGTCCTTGAATTAAATGAAATTTCATGTTATAAATCGTTTCTTCCGTTCATTATTTGTTTTTTGAATCTCTACTCAGTATTACGATGGAGTGATTTTTTTGGTGTCCGTCACGTTTTGTTTTTATTTTTTTATTTTTTTCAATCGTTACCCACGACATGTCTTATCATTCGTTCTGATTTTTTCAGGGCCCCATACTAGAACTCTTTCTCTATCTTTTGAGCATTGGATGTCTAATAATAGCGAGGATATTTCGCCCTTTAAAATCAGGAGATAACTCGAAAGTTTCGAGTCGAAACTCCGAAAAATTTTACGTCAAATTTCATTTATTTCATTACGCAAAATATTCGGAAAAAAAAGCATTTGAATTGCCGCCTTTTTGAAATATTTGAATTTTACGAACTCGAAGTTATTCTTCAGTCAGTCTCATCGTTATTGTATGGCGCCGTTAGTCGCCAGTTTTTCTTGTTTTTAAAATACAATAATGCGTTCGAGGAAAACTTCTCAAAAGTTAGCTGAATTATGGGATAGTATTCTCTACCAGTGTGGTAAATCCACCGGTGGATCCACCGGTGGCGGTGGCAAATTTTGGTTAGCCACCGGTGGCGGTGGCGGTGGGTGGCAAACACACCGGTGGCGGTGGGTGGAAAACACGTGGCGCTGTTGGTGGCTAAATCTTGAAAATTTTTCGAAGAATTTTTGAAAATTTTTCGATTTTTCGAAGATAATTAATAATTTTTGTTTAAGAAATACTATTGAACACAACGGTTTATATCATCAAGCGACAAACCAAAAAGCTCAAACATTTTATTCAACCCAATTTCGATTTATGAACAATATTGTTTTTTTTTAATTTACTGCGCTTCCCTTATTATTTCAGTGAAAATATCGTGAACCATTTTCTTGAAATCTGCATAGTTTATTGCATCTGGCTTCACAGCAACAACATTTGGATGGCCTTCCCACCAAGCGACGACGTGGTCAGCGATTACAGAGAGACCGAGGAAGCCAGCAGCATTAATAAACAATTGCTTCAAGGATGAGACTCCCACAAGTTTCAGAAACGCTGTCGAGATAGCCTGAAATTAATATAAAATATACAAATATACAACAGTATTCAAAAACTTTATACAAACCTTCAGCGTCATTTTTCCGGCAGCGATAGAAGGATTTCGGATCACACGAATTTTTTCACTGCAGGTTTCATTAATAGTTGCTTTGATTCGATTTTGTTGTTCTTGCTCTTTGAGAGTAGAAGAAGGAGTGGAATTTGAATGAGGTGGCCACTACTCTCTGACGCAGACGCAATTATGATCAAGGACGTAACCAGAATTGTCACTGCCTTCAGAAAATTCACGGAGTTGCTCCCAATAGGATTCCAAACCTACACTATCTCTTTTCTCCCTGGTTTGCAAGTCCTGATTGATGAGCTCGAGGTTTTCAGAGACTTCGTTTTACTTTTGATAGAGCTATTTTAAGAAAGAAAAAAAACTTGTGGACATTTGCGCTTCTCTGAAAGAAGGCATACAGACAAGATTTGTAGAAGTTCTGATGTCAGGCAATCCCCACTCGGATCCACTTTATCTTGCCTCTTCCGTACTCGACCCCTTTGTTGCATTTGTGGTGCTTAAGGACAACATAGATAAGGCTAAGGCTGCCTTACGAACAACGGTAGAAATAATTCGTTTATTTTGATTAAAAATTTTTGAAGAAATTTATTTAGTATAAAAAACTCGGCTTTAAAGAATCGTCCAAAGATGTTCAAGAAGAAAGTGGCTCATTATTTGGATTTGGAAGTTTTTTATCGAAAAAGGTATCTGTTGATTCGCTCGAGCAGGAAATGTCCGCTAAGGAAGGATTTTCGGATCTTATTTTCCAACTGTGTCTAAAGGTTCGGTTGAAGGAAACTCATTTGATTTCTGGTTCCAAAACAAAGAGGTAACACTTTTTTTTTATAAAACAGTTAGCTATTACCTACTAGTTTATAATTTTAAGGCCATGCCTAAGCTTTCGAAAATGGCTCTAACTATTCTTCCATCGCCGGCGACCTCAGCGAGTGTAGAAAGGCTCTTTTCTGGTGTAACATTCAATACCGTCGGACACAAGGGAAACACAGGACCAAAACTCTTAAAAAAACGAGTTCTTCTAAACTATAATAAGCGTTTTATTGGACTTTAATTTTCATTTTTTGGATGTAATAAAAGCAGTGTGGTAAATGTTGTTCACGAAGCTATTCACATAATGAGAACCTATATGATCTTCCTAATTTCTACCGACTTTACTGCCAACATTGTTGTGTGGTAAATCCACCGGTGGATCCACCGGTGGTGGTGGGAAATTTTGGCTTGACTTTACTTGACCCCCCCCACGGCTGACCCACTTTTGATGACAATTTTGAAAAACCGATTGCATATTCGTGTTTCTCGACCCCGATTTAAGCGCGAATTTACCAATCGTTTCTGGAAAAGTGAAAAAAAAATTTTTTCGATTTGCCTTGGTCCTGGCAGAAAAATTCGAAAATTTTCAAAAAATTTTTTTCAAATTCCCACAAAACATTTTTAGGGATTCAGGGCTGTATTGGGAGGAAAAGGGAATAAAAGGGGCCACTAATCACACAGGGGCCACTAACAAAAGATGTTGAACATAGTTTTGAATACTGGGGCCTACGCATAAATATACTTGGTATGCATGCTTTTTCATGCATCCAGAGTCACTTTCGAGTGATTTGTGTCTAAGGTATGGGTGTGCGCATCTCAACTCATTTCAAGCTTCCTGCGCCCCGAAGGGGGCGCAGGGGGCTTGAGAGCAGATGCGCACCTGCTTACCTTAGACATGATTCCGAGGAAGACTCTCGATCATAAAATGCATAAAGAGTCTCTTTGCCACGGCCCATGTTGAAAAACATGGTAAGACAGTCAAAAATATAAACCCACCTTTCTAACGTTCTGCCATATAAAGTGGCCCTTTATTCCCTTCCTCCCAATACAGCCCTGAATCCCTTAAAATGTTTTGGAATTTAATTTTTTTTGAAAATTTTCGAATTTTTCACCTTGGGGACCAAGGCAAATCGAAAAAATTTTTTCACTTTTCCAGAAACGATTGGTAATCGCGCTAAATAGACACGAATATGCAATCGGTTTTTCAAAATTGTCATCAAAAGTGGGTCAGCCGTGGGGGTCAAGTAAAGTGTTACCGAAATTTTGGGTAGCCACCGGTGGCGGTGGCTGCCACACTTGCTTGTGGCGGTGGCGGTGGCTATTTTTGAACTTTTACCACACTGTTCTCTACATAGTGGACATTCTGCATAGTGGTCACCTCTCGATGGTGGTCGGCTCGGTCGCTCCCAGGGTGACCACTATGGGAAGACTCGACTGTACTTCTATTTTCACCAATACTTATTCCTCAAGCTTGTATTCAAACGCCAAAATCTTTGGCATAATGTTCGCTGTTAAAAATTTTACTCATATTTTTCTTCTTGATATGAAATGCGTTAAAACACAGTGTTTTATTAAAGTGTATTACCATGTGACCGAAAAGTTCCCGGACAAAGTTTAAAGCCAATTTTTTCAGTAAAAAAAGAACATAAATGCATTTTTTGGTATCATCAGAAAGCCCTTGTTTTCCTCTCTTGAGTAGTGTATCGCTTGTCGTTTTATGTCAATAAATTCCATGCTTTAGAATGTCCGATCTGAGAGCAGGCATTGTGCGACTTTGGGAAGAAGGGAAGAAGCAAAGTGAGATCGCTCGTGATATGAATGTCTCCAGCAACAGCTTTGGATTGTACTTTCGTGAAACAGGCTGCAATGAAGACAGAGCAGCTGTTTCACGAAATCGCTTGATGGCATCCGAAACTGTTCAAATGCATTCATGTTCTTATTTTACTGAAAAAATTGGCTTTAAACTTTGTCCGGGAACTTTTCGGTCACATGGTATAACTCTTTTAGTACACCATTGTTCACTGCCACTTGATTTTGTTTTCACTTGCTAAGTTTATAACTTCCAAGCGCTCTTTTGGAGGCAAATGACCAAGGAAGAAAGTGGACCTTCATTTCGCAAAGAGGAAATTGAGAAGCTAAATGCTCTTACTAGGTCTGTTTTTGTACTCAAATATGCATTTAGTAAAATAGATACAAGCTCATTTATAAAGATAGTAGATGTTGGAAAAATTGGCTATAGCCCCCATGCCCCCTCCCCCTGGGTACGTCTGTGCCTAAGCTAGTAGAAACCATAAGTTAGTTGACCCGTCATAATTTCTCAGGAAATTTTTTTATCACAACAGCTTTGATTTTCTGCGAAATTTTGATCCGCCGACCCTTGGGTACTCAAAGAACAATTTTTACGGGAAAAATTTTAGACAATTGAACTAGTGAACAATCTGGTGCCAAAATATGCCTCGGTCCTGCTGTTGTTTTTTTCTAAAAGATGCTTCTGTTTCCGAGTGAACAGAGGGGAACAAGGCATTTTTTTTTTGAAGAAAAAAAAACAACAGGGGACGAAGACATATTTATGCATTGGATTGTTCGCTAGCGCCGACTAGCCTACAACTCTCAATGCACTTGGTCACAGCCATCTAAGTCATGTTTTAAATCCGGCATTAATCTTTAATAAAAAGTCATGAAATTTAGTATTGGGTGTCAAAAGAGTTTGAAATTTTCAGCCTCAACTTTGTCAAATTTACGTTGGATGTTAAAGAATGTCTTCCAGAAAAGTTTCTGTTGTTCAAGGTAATTTGAAAAAATCATTTTTTACATCTTATTGTTTTCATATTTAGGCTTGTCGCATCTATGAAGACGAACTGATAGAAATACTAGTAACTGGAAAAGACAAACCAAAAGACGAGACAGACGGAAATGTAGACCAGAGGAAGCTCTACTCTCTGTATCTTAAATTGGGACATGTTAATCTGTTGGCACAGGACTTTGCTAGAGGCTAGTTTAAACTTGATTAACAAACTTGAATAATGGTTCTTATCTGTGGTTATGAACATGCGGGAGTCGCACTATAGTGGGATCGCACTATAGCGGGTTTCTTTCACCAAACTTGTTATGTTATAGAAGGATCTTGCATAAAACATTCTGAGCCCGGCCATAACAAACTAAACTTTATCCATAGATCAAACATAATAATTAAAATACAATCAAACAATCGGAAAAATTCTGTAAGTTGGCTTTGTTTTTGTTTCTTCTGGCACCCTATACAAATATTCGTCTAATTGGTCAAGCGGAAACAAGCGGAGAAGCAGCGGAAAATAAATTTAAACTGCTCCAAAACAAATAAATAACTCTTTCGTTGCAAGACATTAAATTTCAAATAATTTTTTAAATTCGCATTATACCGGGATGAAATTTCTTACAGGAGACCGGCCACAGTGTCGCACTATAGCGGGTGTCGCACTGTAGCGGGTCGCACTATATTGGGAGTAAATTTTGTGGGGTTTCTTTGCTGGCCAACCAAATCAGTCTCAGGGTCGCACTATAGCGGGAGTCGCACTATAGTGGGATCGCACTATAGTGGGACTCGACTGTACCCTCAAAAGGCCCAATTTTCGTGACGACTAATCACGGTGAGGTACTGTTTTTCTTTCGGCTGTTGAGCTGTGAATTTATTTATTGCAGCATATTTTTCATGCTCCTAAGAAAGCTCTGTGTCTGGGCTTTCTAACAGTATATCGCTTGCTTATATTCGGAAAAATGACCATGGGTGAATATTCAAAAGAATCAATAAAAGCCGTTTTTAAAATTTACATCTCTACGGAAAGCATAAGTGCCTCGAGTTTTTAAACAAAACTTTTCAGAAAATTAGGTCAAAAATGGTCGCTAATGGAAGATGGTCTAGCAATGGTGTATAAGTAGTTCTTTCCGGTCACTGTCTATTATTCATTCCAAAAAGGTCGGAAAAAGCAGTGGATCGAGAAGTCAGAACTAACCGAGCTGCAGACCACCCTATTCCAATAAGGGGGGCATATTTACTGTTCGGCAACAAACCCACCAACGAAATATACACCCTGAAAAATTTCTGATCTTTATAATTTTTAAATCTTAACTTTGCAGCTCTATCAGCCTACCAAAAAGCTTACAATTTGAACGAGGATGAGTTCTGGAAGGATGCCAGTGGACTTTACGGTCTTGCACTCACCTATTTCCACTTCCGTGCTTATCAGCCGTAAGCTTTTTCCATAAAAATTTCAAAATTTACTTAATAAAAAAATTCCTGCTCATTTGTTTTTTCGATTAAATTTAAGTGGAAACACGTTCTGACCTCTTAAAAATTTCGAACGGTCAAAATCACAAAAACAAAGAAACATAGAATGAAAAAGTTGTTATGATTCACTTACCAGCTAAACTTGTCCAATGCCTAAAATATTTGGCTGTGAATAAGCTTTCTTTGTCTACTTATTTCAAAGCTAGTCTATTTCTTATTTTTGTGGTCAAAATTTCACACATTTGTACAACATTCTGCACATTTGAGCAGTCAACAATGTTTTTCAGATTGTAGCAAATGTCGAAATTTCATCAGAAACAAGTGAAAATTTTTTGTCAGTTTTTTTTATTTATTTCAATCAATTTTTCCATCTGTACCTGTTCATCGAAAAAAAATTATATTAACAAAAAAACTGTGCGATTGCTAATGGGTAATATTTAATTCTGCCCGCTAATTTCTGAAAATTGCCCGCTAATTGAAATTAAAGCTATTTTGCTACCAGACCGTGACCAGACTTATTGGGTTAGAGATGCGCGCACTCACTTGCCTTAGACAGGATTCCGAGCAAGACTCTTGATCAAAAATTCTTGAGGAAAAGATTTCGAAAAAGGTAATATTTAATTCTGTTCGCTAATTTCTGAAAATTGCCCGCTAATATTATAGTTGCATTTTTCTCTACATTTTTGTGCCAATTTTTTAAAATTTTTAACATCATCGTGTAGCGCAAGATTTCAGCTTTCTAACGAGCTATCAAACTCAATTGAATTATTTCAGAAATGATAAGATTTAGGGGTTTGAAAAAAGTAGGTGTTGTTTCGTCTCAACCACAAAATATCCAAATTTCTGAAATCAGTCAATAAAGTTCGATGGCTCGTTAGAAAGTTGGGATATTGGGCTACACGATAATGTTTAAAGTTTTAACAAATTCAAAGCAAAATGTAGAGAAAAATGCAAACAAAAAATTAGCAGGCATTTTTCAGAAATTAGCGAGCATTTTTCAGAAATTAGCGAGCAAAATTAAATACCACCCATTGTTAATTGGTCATTTCACTTAAGCAATTTGGCTCAGAAATAATGAAACATGTCGTATCTAGTAGTAAATCACGAGATGGTGCATTCTATTTGTCCAGCCTGGAAACATGTGTTTTGGCTTAGCTTTCACAAATTGTTTTTCTGTTTCATTTATTAGTGTTGCACCAGCATTTGGTTAAGCGACATTTAATAGGTCCAAAATTTTTGCTTTTTTTTTCTCTAAATGTGGTAACTTCGGGCATTTATCGTGCTGATTAAAACTTTCTTTAGATGAGCATACTTATTGATGGCAATGAGAATTAGACAAAATTCAAATGCGCGCGGGACACTTTTTTTTTATTCCAACATTATTTTTTCGATCATTTTTATGTACAGTCGACGCTCCATATAACGAACCCCTGTGGCTGGTCCCCAGAAGATTCGTTATATCGAGCGTCGACTATAATAACATTAATGATCAAAAATAACAGAGCAGAAACGGGGATCAAGCCTGACACCGACAAAATCTACACACATCCACACACACATACCTGCACGGGCGCCGGCGCCAGCTAAAAAATCTCAACATTCGGGCGCCGGCGCCACCAGCGGCGCCGGCGCCCGAATGTTGAGATTTTTCAGCTGTCTTGACAATCTTTTAGTTAATTCAAAATTTTCTCAGATTTTGTTGCAGACAAGTTATGGTTAATGTTATAGTAAATTTTTATTTTTTATGTTGATCACATGTAAATCACAAAATTTCTTTACCGTTTTTTGCTTTTTTTTGATGTTCTCCACCATTTGATGAAGATAGTTATCCACTATTTCCGACTCGTTGTTCACTGTTTCCAAAGATTGCCTCTCCTGCTTGATCAGCTGTGATTGAAATTCCAAAAAGGCAATAAATTTGAAAAATAGTTCTTTCCGGATTTACCCTTCGCAGTGGTGTAAGAACTTGCGCCAAATAACCTTAACTCAATATTTTGAAAAGTTATTCGCATTTCAAGTCTTTGTTACATTCTAGTTTATTTTATTTAGTTTATTTATTTACAGAACAGTTTCAGAACAGTTTATTTACAGAAATGGCTTGATGCCGGCGCCAGGCGCCGTAATTTCTCTTTTGGGCGTCGGCGCCGATTTTTAGTAGACCCGGCGCCGATTTTCTCAGCGTGCAGGTATGCACATAACATATACCACTTAGCCATCTAGGCCACTTGTATTAAACTTTGTTTTTTATTTTGATATACCATCAATACAAAATTCGAAAGGTATTTTTGAAGTTAAAAAGTGTCCCGCGCGCATTTGAATTTGACAAATTCTCATTGTCATCAACATGTATGGTCCTTTAAAGTACACTATACCGCCTAGCTGAAAAACGTTCGTAATCATTTTTTTACGTTGTTACAATAACCTTCGGGGTCACAGCAGAGTTAAAAAATTAGAGATGCGCGCACACACATACTTAGAAATAAATGAGTTTATAACTCTTTACTGAAATATATTTTACTGGGGGCCTTTTTGCCTAGCTTCAGTCAAAAACATGGTATACAGTCAAACCTGGCTAACCCGTTACTCCAGTAACACGTCACCCCCGCTAACCCGTCACTTCAAAAAAATTTGGTTGGCCGAGAAAGAAATTCCGCTAATCTTACCCCATTAACCCGTCACCACTGTTAACCCGTCACCCTCCGTCCACAATCAACAAAGAAAATTACCCTTGATAAGCCGTCACCTAGCATATTGTGGAAAAGTTTTCAAATTTCCGCCGACTTTTTTTAACCTTTTGTGTTTCATCGTCATTGTTCTTCAATCTGTGTGAACAGCGACGCCTTGGATTAGGTCTTTTATCAAGAGCAAGGAAGTCGCAGAAGCAAAGTAGGATCAATGACTTCTTCCTTACTGTTTAGCGTCTGATTTGGGTGGTTGAATTGTTAGTTGCTCGAATAACGATTCTTATCGATACTTGCTCTTTGTAATCCTACACTCCTCGGTAACCGTCACCCTGGCTCGTTGGCCCCAGGGGTGACGGGTTAGCCAGGTTTGACTGTAATACCAATCAACCAACCACTTTTTGACCATCCGCATACCCTTTTAGGCTAAAGTTGTTTTGTAAAGGTAAAAAGTGAGGTAAAAAGTCCCTCAAGGTAAAAAGTCAAAATTTTAGTGAATTTTTTTGTAAAAAATGCTCTTCCTCGCCTTTATCAGCATGTTAAAGAGGCTAAAACGTCAAAAAAAAGACGAATTTGGGCCAGGCAAAATATTTTTACCAAAGATTTTGTCACGTTTGCTTTACTCTTATGCATATTCTAACATTTTTATACTCCATACTTTATTTTTCGGTGGTTTATTTACTGAAGGGTCAATTCAGTGCTGACTCTATCCACTTTAGTCACTATCATTTTTGATCAACTATATTTTTGTTCTTTGTGTTGTTTATTTTTCAACATTTCTAAAATCTTCTTGCATCAACATTCATATGCCACACACAAATTAGCCCGACCCCCACTAATAACCATTCAAGGACACCAAAATAGCATCAACACCAGTCAAAACATCCACTAAACCATCTTTTGCATCAGCACTTCTAAAGCCATAAACCAGCCAAAAAAGCACAAAAAGCGGAAGGGAAGCACAGAAAATGGCTGGCTGGTCCACTATCTGCTGAATGAGAGGCTAATAAATTGTTGTTTTTTGGGTGGTAGTGGACAGCCAGTGCCATGTTCAGTCAGAGGAACCACTCCTACTCCTTTCAAATCGAATAAATAAAGAAGAGCTGCCTTGTTTTTTTTTGTTAGAAGCAGAGCAGACGAAAAATATTTTTGGTTGTTGACCAACAGCTTTTTTTGGTTTTTGAAAGAAAGAAGAATAGTTGGCGTCCTATTATTGAATGGGCAACGCTTTTAGGACTGTTTTTTGGGCAGTTTTTGTGTTGGCAGGGATAGGAGTGAGTGGACTTTTGGCCTTTGATTTATTGATTTGAAGGATGACTGGTTTTATAAAATAGATAGCTGGTCATTTTGAGTGTTTTTTTTTTATTAATATTTTGTTTTCGAGTATTTTGTCTTGCAGGACACTATGAGGACACTAATAATAACATTTTAAAAAACCATGTCTCTTTGATATCACGGCAAAGGTTTGAATGCGTGCGTGACCACACATATTTTGTCAATAATGTTTTCGAATTGTTTTTTGCTTGATTTTTTTTAGAAAATAAAGTTGTAAATTTGTTCAAAATTTTGAACCATTCGGTAACCATTGTTAAGCCCAACGTTGCTTGACAATGACAGATCGGACAAGTTGGGTGACTGCTCCACAACTTTCAGTGATATCGAATATAACATAAGGTTCAGAATTTGAAATGCAATTGAATGCATTAATAACCCCACGGTCGATCTACCTCGACCGCGACATCGACCAACCTCTAACTTTTGAACTATTTCACACACTATTGTCATATAAAGTAAAATATTTTTGATGTTGAAGATGGCTTAGTTCCTAAGCTACTGTTTGGTATGAGAAACATAAGAATAATACTAGAAAAAATCATCTTCGGTTACAAAAGAAGTTCAAAAAGTCGACCTCGATATCGACCAAGACCAAGGCCTCTAACCGCGTAGACACGTTTGGCCCATTTTTCCTGATTGAAAAAGCTTAGTTCCAAACGTTTTATTAATGAATTTGGCCCTTTTTCACAAAGAAATTCAAATTTCGCCTTGGTCCCCCCTGGTGATTTTTTTAAACTTTTTTCGATTTATCAAATTTATGGTTTGAAACATAGTTTAAATTTTTTAAAAATCCAATGAGGGTTTTTGAGGGCTTTTGAAAAAAAAATAGTTCAAAAGCTGGGTGAGCCCTTGGCCTGGATACATGTCAACTCGGGCTTCCTTTTTTTAAGCAGCGCATATCCAGCTAGGCTTTAGGCTTAGCCATTAGGTTTAGCCTGAAAGGCCTCCATCCCTTATAATAAGGCTTAGGCTTAGCTAAGGCCTCCATCCCTTAAAATAGTGGTTTGGCCTTTAAATTTGAAAGCCCGAAATTTAAAATTGGTGAAAAAGGCCAAACGCCTTATTAAGATATTTTGGGCCCCTTTTTCCCAAATGGGCAATAAAAGGCTATGCACCTAAAAACATTATTGACAAAATCTAAGTGGTCCGGTGGTATTTAAACTTTTAAATTTAGCAAGATTAGGGAAGAGACAGGGCCTTTAAAATGAAAATAAATAAAATGTTGGATACAGTATTTTCAATAAATTTGCAGTAATAGTAAAAATAAGGGCTAAAGTTCGGAGTCTGTGTTGTGCCCAAAAACGTGTTTTGACCACTTTTCGATTAAATTTTGATTAAAGTGTAGAAAAAGAGTTTTAGGTGAGGCTCGATAATTTTTCAAAAAAAAATTTTTGACCGAAAATTGACTTTTTGACCAAAATTTTCATTTTTTCATTTTTGTACTTTTTTTCTGTCTTGCAGTTTTATCGGTCGGACGGTGAAATAATTGAGGAATTAAACGATTAGGTGTTGTTGAATGAGTTGTGATTATGAATAAATGAAAATTTTGGTCAAAAAGTCAATTTTCGGTCAAAAATTTTTTTTTGAAAAATTATCGAACCCCACCTAAAAACTCTTTTTCTACACTTTAATCATGCTAAAACGACTGAAAAAGTGGTCAAAACACGTTTTGGGCACAACACAGATAACGAATTCCTGCCAAAATAAGTTAATTTCACTTTCCATTTGTACCCCCTGTTGGTACCCACACAATTAGAGCACAAGTATAGCTTACCATTTTTCTAAAAAAAGCCACAACACTGCCAAAAACTACTTATATCACTCTTTCTCATCAGTTCATCTCCTCGAAAACTAATATAAACAATTGATGACATTATTCCTGCTCATGCTCTTGTTTTGCGTCCTGGGAAATTCTGCCTAGACGGCAAACCCACTCAAAAAGAGCCGAATGCATACGAGTATAAATGGCATTGATCCTTTTTTACATTCAAGCATGCCTCTACCTATCCGTGTGACCTTCACTACTGCTCATATATCATCACTTTTTGTTTGGATAGGTAAATCTACTAATGCATTCGCCCATTCAAACCATCTAACAACAAAAAATAATAGTTTTTTGTTTAGTAATATGTTCGTTTTTCTCGAAAAGGTAGTGCTGCTGCTCCACGGCAAGGTCAGCAGTGGTTTTTGTATCGTAGGTGAAAATAGTAGTGCTTTTTTGTAGAAGGTTGTTAAACAGATTGGAACAAAAGATAACATGCAAAGAAAAAGATGATTTAAGATGAGTTTAAAACTTTTTTTTTGGATTTGTGCCATTTGATTTGCCCTTTAAATGATAATTACAAAAATAGACTTTTTTAATAACATTTTTTGTCTTTTATTTTGTAATTTTTTATGTCAAATTATTGGAACTTATTCGGAAAGGGGGCCACATTTTTTTTGTGAAAATTCGGGTGATACACAAATCACAAATCTTTATTGTAGAAGACAAATTGCTTGAAGCCACTGCAAGAATTCCACATCAGTTTTTGAATCGAGAAAGCGAAGCAAGCTACGAAGATTGAGTCCCCTCAGAACATCCATGAAGCTAAATAGAAGAAAACATCAGCACAAACTGAAGACCTATACTCGGAAAGAACAAGAATATCGGCACGATAACCCCATGCGGTGGGAAGAAAATGGTTGTCGACAAAAATGACGAAAAAGGAATGACGTATTTTGATTTCAAAAATGTGGCCCCCTTTCCGAAGAAGTTCCAAATTATTCATAAATTTGCTTAATGGCTCGTTTAGGAACCGGAGTTGGAGTTGGCGTTGGAGTCAGAGTTGGAGTATTTGGCATCGTGAACACACTTTACTCTAACTCCAACTACGACTCCAACTGGAGTTGGAGTTGGCGTCAACTCCGACTCCGAATCCAACGTGTCCACAAAGTCAGAGTTGGGGCATCTTTAAACACCTTTTATAGCGAAAATTGGTCTTTTTCGCCTGGATATCAGCTACTAATGACGGCTGCCTTGCAAATATGAATATAGTCAATCAAACAGCTTAAAAAATTGAAAGGTTTCGGCGAAAAGCGTGCTTACTAATGACATATACTACAACTCTGACTGTAACAAAAGGAGTTGGAGTATTTTGCATCGTGAACACCCCTTACTCCAACTCCGACTCCAGCTCCGGGTTTCTGAACGAGCCATAAGCATTCAGAAACAATTTAAATGTAAAGGCATTTAGCCCCATATGTGTTAATTTTTTGAATTCGCGCCTTTTTGAATTTTTTTCGTCAACTTTCTGCATTTTTTTAAGTTTTTTTAATTTAGATAAAATTTTATGAGCAATGTGAGCAGGGTGGCCATATCGTTTTTTGAGAAAGGGGCGTTCGATCATGAAAAGGGGCATTTAAAATTAAAAGTTCCAAAAAGGGGCATTTTATAATTTTTACTAATTACAAATTTTCCTGGCATAAATTTTTCAGTAAGGGCATTTGAGCATTTAGGTCTGAAGGTCTGTTTTTCTAGCAAAAATTTTAAAAGGCGAGCATCCAAAAATTTTAGCATTGCATTTCTTCTTAATTTTTGTGCCATTGACGCAGCTTGAGATTTATTGGATATTGGATACAATTTTGGCCATGTTCTTAAAATCCTAGCCAATAGCGCAGTAGCGAAAATCATACAGTTTAACATTTTGAGGCAATAAAATGCGATTCTTACGCCATATTTTGCGATATAGTGAAAAAAATCATTTATTTTACAACAAAATCAATTTTGGGCTGAATAAGAAAAGGTCTAATTTTTCCTTAAGGTTGCCTTTTTTTTTTTATTTTGCTTTATTTTAACCAATTTTATTTTCTTCTTTCGGCGACAATTAACATTAATAAATTTTCAGGCGAGCATTCAAAAATTTTATAATTTCGTTTTTCTTAACATTATGTGCCAATGTACGCAGCTTGAGCATTATCACTGATAGACCCATAGAGGCCATGTTCTGAAAATAAATAAATTTTGTTAGCCAAAATTAAAATTAAAATAAAAATTGTAAAATTTTAAAATAGAAGCAATCAAAAATGGGGGGGGCACCCCAAAAATGGGACCTATTGTCGTATAGGGCCAAAAGATCTGTGATGCAAATATTGTTCTGCTCTTTCAATTGTTTTAACATTCCCTTCTGTCCTTCTTCACCCCATCCAACCCAATTTATTGGTGGCCTAAAAGCGAGAACAATAATAACCACTGTATCTTCTTCTACTGCTTGAACCAGCAATACAGACACAATATCTATTGTCTGCAATCGCCTCAATAGTAAAAGCAATAGGAGCAGCAGTCAAATGGCACTTTCCTCCCTTCCTCTCTTGGCTCCTATCTCATTGTCCACTCTGCCCAAATGCCCGAAAACCCTGCCCAAACACACACACACACAGATAACAAGGGTCATTGCTTTCAAAACGCCAGTTGTCAGACCACCAATGTCAAGCGGACAAACCCTGTGTCTCCCCGCTTTAGTCTGTCTGATCGATCTGAACTCTCTCTATCTCCGCTCTTTTTCCAAACCCCAATTGTTATGGCTAGTCCTGCGCACCCACCCAAGCAACCAACTCAACCCTCAGTCACCAAAAAAGACACAAAGAACAGAGAAAAGAAGACCAAATGCCACCAAAATCCAGCCTTGTGTGTCTGCTCACCCTTTTTTCTTTTTCTACTTGTTTTGAGTGGGTTGAAACCTCCTTCATTTAATCGATTACCCACCACCACCACTACTACCCAGCAGCTTTTATGCCTGCCCCCCCTTCCTCTGCACCTCCAAAATATGCTTTTCTTCAATTCATTTGCTGCTTGTTCTTTTTCTACTGGTGATGATGATGCTCTTTTTTTCTTTGGAGCAGCATCTATTTTGAGATTTTTGGCACGTTTTATCGAGTGACCGGTGATTTGCAGCATAAATGTGTTAGGTGTTAATTTTTTGTTTTTACTAACACGGGAAAGGCAAGAACTTGAGGTGGCGTTCAGACAAACTTTATATACCAATCGAAAGCTTATGGCATGCCTATTGTTTCCTCGCTTGCCAATTTTCCCCTCGATCAGTCTGCGTTGAGAAAATTGACGGCCGGAGTACGGTATAAGAAGTCCTCCCAAAAAGCGGTTTTAACCAATTTTTCGTGTGTTTTAGCATCTTTAACGTACAAAACATGTTTTTAAGTAGCGGAAGACCATTTCCGGAAAAAGAATATTTTTTGAAAATTTTGACTTTTGGGGGTACCAGGATACCCTTTTAGGATATTCTACCTGGTTTTTATCACTGGGACTGTGCTAAAAGAGTCTCTTTATGCATATATTATCAAGACTGTCGCTCGGATTCATCTCGCAGGTATGTGTGTGTGCGCATCTCTAACTCTCAAGCCCTGCACCACCTTCGGGGCGTTGGGGCTTGGAGGCTTGGGGTTGAGATGCGCACACACACATACCTGAGACATAAATCACTCGAAAACAGACTCTGGATGCATAAAATAGTATGCAAACCAGAGTTTTTTATGCGGTAGGTCCCAGTTAACAAAACTATGTTCAAACTCTATCTTTTTCGGTCTTTTTAAGGCATCCAGGTTCATTCAGTTCATTGGGTATTGAAGTAATAAGTGTATACGCTGGGATCCAGGTCCAGGCACACATTTA